>JAVYIG010007851.1:0-96377 GCA_035222895.1 Strongylocentrotus droebachiensis
AAAATGATGCAATCACTGAATGTACGTTTGTATATGCCTTTATTACAGCTGTGGTACAAATGATACTTGGTACTTGATACAGGGAAAAGCAAGTAAACATACAATTGAAACTAGACAGTTTAAAGTAACCTCTACTCTGCGTATCTCTTCTTCGTGAAAGTGGTGCCTTCAACAGAAAGTGAAAGCCTTATCAAGAAGTCTAAATATTTCAGAAGTCACCAAGGTGCATAAATGTAGACTGCTCTTGATCTGGCTTTGTGTAACCTCAACCAGAAGGACTAGTTAAAGATCATAAGAGAAGAGACAAAAAATGAATCAACGAGGAATAGATCAAGATGGTTCATACAAACGTATGTGTTCACAGTTATACACATAATTACAAAGAGGCTGATTAGTAAACCTGATGGGTTACATGAACTTACGTAACACTGTATACAAAAACTTCCATTCTACTCTGTCAAATGCTTTTTCGAAATCTATGCATAATGCAATGCCTGGGATATTATTACATTTACAATAGGTCAGTGATGTCAATAAACAGACGTATATTCTCTCCAATATAACGACCTTCAAAAAACCACACTGATCTTCATAATAAGTGAATCTAAAACCTTCATCCTGAAAGAAATAACCTTAGCTAAAATTTTGTAATCATTATTCAACAGCGAAATGGGACGCCAGTTTTTCTAAAGGAGTACATTTTTGTCTTTTTGGGGTATCAGAGTAATAATTCCTCTTCGCATTGAAGTGCAAAGATTATCAATTCCATAACATTTATTAAAATTCAATTAGGAGACCGTCTGAACCGGGTGTTTGTCTTTTGCAAAAGTACATGAAGTGAATCATAAACCACTCTTTTGAGAACCTTCATTACAATGAGAATAATCGATATCGGGCGATAATTATTTATATATTACTTGTCACCACTTTTGTGGCTTGATTTGACTAATAGCAGTCTTCCAATCATTTGGTATCTGACCTGTCTGAAAAATTAAACATCTGAGTCAATTGCTATGACACAATCGGTGCAGCTTCTTTAAGTAATTAAGAGTCCAATCCATCAATACCTATTGCCTTTTTAATATCCAGCATTTTAAGAATCTCTAGTACACACTGTGAATCAATTTCCGCAAAAGCAAAAATATGGTTACAAGAAACATGATGCACATTACCATTATCAGAAATCTTGGGAGCACCCAATGGTATAACACAAAACCTTACAAATGAATGATTAAGTTTTTTTTTCTATTTTGAGAGGTTTATGAACATACTCATCATTTACTCCAAGTTTATCAACAGAAAATTGGGCATTACTGCCACTAAGACCTTTCAAGATTGTTCACAGCTGAGTAGGGTTTTGTTTATGTTCAATGATATTTGTCACATAATAATCTTTCTTTAGAACATGTCTATAATTATTAATATGATTCCTACGAAAACGGAAATGTTGCAAATTTCTGCTCTTCTTTTTAACCTATCCCTATTAGTCTTGTAGTAGAGTTTTGTCGTCTAATCTCAATCCAGCCTCCTCATGTCTTGGCGTAGGTAGCACAATCGTAGGTGGGCAGATTCTACCAGAGCTCTGCAAGTAGAAATAAATGTGAAACCACATGGAGAATACTTTATTTTAAGAGCAGTGTGAGGCTGGAGAAAATAGAGAGAAACTACATGTATCCTCAACTTCGTGCAGTCAAAATTAATGCCTCCATCATTGCAAGATCTGAAATAGATCACACATTAACCGTAAAAGACTGGGGGGGGGCATCATGGCCCCCTCTACAATTATCGTTGCGAAATGCGAACCGCCACATTTTACTCAACGCCACTTCCAGACTTTTTTCTTTCATGCCTTGCAAATCTTTTGACAACAAGTTTTTTTAAATCAGCCATACCGTTACCAAGTCATGTGACGTTTTGTGACCTCATATCTGCCTGAAAGTGCAAAATGAATAAAATATTTTTAATTCAAGTCAAAGAAGTGTGAATATTGGACTTTTTAAACTGAATACCTCAAGGTTTTATTTCAATTACTTATACAAAGCAAATGCCAAGCGTTGTCTTGCCTCATCTCCTCAAAGATACACAAATTATATGTTCAGTGGCTTTTAATGAAGTTTATTAGCCTTTGTCTTCAAAAGATGCAACTGTGATATATTAATTTGGTGATTCTACATGTACCTCAAATCCATAGAAAGTAATATTGTGAGTGATTTTTACAGAAAATTCATTGACCTTTTGACCTTTGAACTTGGTCAGATCCAACTCACTTTCGAACTTGACCTGCTGCTTCAAGAGATGTACCTGTGACATGAATTTGGTGATTCTACCTCAAATGCATAGAAAGTTATATTGATTACAGTATGATTGTGACGACGCCAACGATGATGACGCAGGAAATAGTGATGCCTGTAGTCTCGCTCCGCAAGTTATTCCATTGAATGGTTCTGACATGGAGAAATACGAAGACACAAGTAGATAAAGAATTCATGAATGCAGAAAGAAGATTGCCGATTGAAGTATTAATTACCTTTGCCTAATCCAAGGTGACGAACCTCATCGTAGAATTGTTTACTGTCAATACTTTTCCTCAGCTCTATTTTAATTCATAATCCCAGCAACGCCAAGTAATTTGTTATCTTTAAATCCAAGTTGAAAGTGACAATAACAGACAAATACTTTCCAAAAGATATTGTCCTCCTATCGTTTCCTACTTTGCTTTTGTTCATATTTTAAGATTTTTGTTAATACTGTGATTGAGAAAATAACTAAATTGAATTATCTAACCCTATTAGCCAATTAGATACTTTTCAATGGTTATTTAGCTATCCAGAGATCTATTTGCTTATATGTGCACAATGTGGATCTCTAATCAATAACAGTAAAATCTGAACAATTTTCACATGAAATTATCACCCTCTGTTATAACATTACCAGAATGGTTTTAAAACTTAATCTACAGAAAATATAATACATTACTCACAACCACACAAATTCTTACCTTTTTCTTTCTACTCCAAATGTACCTTATGCTCTCTCTGACTTTAGTGGTCAGTTCGAACTTGTCTTCTGGCGTGAAAATGAATTTTCTCTTCACCTGAATAAAAGTACAATAAAAGAAGTAATCAATAGGTTATTCCAAACCAGACTAAATACATTCAGATGTTCGACTAATTTCAAAGAAGTGCTTCCCTGTTTTGTGGTTTATGATTACCACCGTAAGTCCAGTGACATCGAAATGTTATAAACACTGGATTGGGAAAGTCTACCAGGTAACCAAGAGACGACTTAGTGCCAGATTAAGACATTTCTACTTAATCCACAAGGGAGCATCTCCAATAACATTAACCAAGCTTCATCCCAGAAACGCAAATCATTCAAGTCAGCATTTCACATCTGATGCAGACAGCAGACAATGTAATTGAATCCAGAATTGACAGGAACTTGTACTCTTTCCTACCAAGGACCATACACGTCTGGAACAATCTACCCCTTGCTACTTTTACTTTGCTGCCTTCCCTGGATAGTTTTAAGGTTGTTCCTAGTGATTGACTAATCAACAACAAAAAATTGCGTGCGTGCGGTGAAGGACGTGTTTTTGATCAGAGCTCTGTTTTGGACTTTTAAATTCTGGCTTTTGCATATTTCTTTTTGCCAAATATCAATATTACTGCAAATATTAGCTGCTTTTACATCATATTGCTTCTTTGGAGTAAGATTGGTTGAAATAGGGGAGATTTTAGGTGGATTCTGACATTGGAGAAAGTTCAAAAGAAGCTGAAGAAACTATCCCCCTTCAATAAAAAAGCATTGCCGCTTGACAGCTCGGGGACTCGGCCTGGATCCGAAGACGATGTTGACTCGCCAAAATCAGAGCGGGACGAACTTGGAAGTCAAATGTCCGAGACATCTCAGCCTGCGTCTATCTCGTTGAGTATCTGTCAGGATACCAGGGATCCAGAACGAGATCGTGTAACAGAAGAAGCAGCAAATAAAGCACGAAGAGTGGTGAACTTCTCTTTAGAGAAAGACAAGAAAGAACCCAACACCAAGACCAAGACTAGTAAGAAGTTGTCAATCAAATCTAAAGCTGAAACCAGTTAAGTCTGTAGTTAACCAGCCCAATAATAACAGTGTTAGTGACAATGTCACCAAAGATTTCAAGTGCTCCAAATGCCAGAGGAAGACAAATCGTATGATTGAATGTGAAGTGTGTGATAAATGGTCATGCTTGACCTGTCAACAGATGAGTGAGGATACATACACACTCATTAGTTCATGCAAGAGCAATCAGTTACCTTGGTTCTGTGTTGACTGTGACGATAAAGCCCTGAAAGCAGCAAAGAATGCAGTGAACATGGTGAAAGGTGCACAAACCATGCTATCACATGATTTTGAAGAGATTGCAAGCAGAATACAGAAAAAACTGAGTCAAAATGTCTGCAAAATTGTCTCTCAAGCACATGAAACCATGAAGGACATAGTAATTGATGGAGAAAAGAGACTTAGAAAGTCCTATGCAGAAGTAGCCAATTCTAACCTGACAAGTCAATGCAGTAAGGATAAACCACTATGAATCTGATGGTTCCAAATCAGTTGGCTCCCAGTCTGCAAGTACCTACCCTGAACCTAGTACCAGTAGAAAAGCATATGATGGTGGTAGATCTTTGCACGAAATGCAAAAATAGTCAGATCCATTAGACTGGGCGGAAAAAACCAAAACAAGAAAACCAAACCTCGAGTCTTACTAATAGAACTAGAGTCTGCAAGAAGGAAGAGAGACATATTGGAAAATGCTAGAAGTCTCAGAAATTCAGAGAATTGGAAAGATACTTATATATCACCAGACCTCACACGAATGCAGCGTCAGGAAAAATATGAGCTGAGACAAGAACTAAAACTCAGACGCGAAGGTGGTGAGAGCAATCTCATTATACGTCGAGGAAGAGTAGTCCAAATGTCTGAAAGGTCAACAAACCTAAAAGAAAGAAAGACTAAGGGAGAAGAAAATGAAGCATGGGCTTCTACACTGAGAAACACCCAAGCAGAAAGTAGAAGGAACCAGAACGCCCCCGACCCACAGTCTTCCGTAGAAATGAGCAGGCAGAGCAGTGACAGTGAAGTGGAATTGTTAGGAGCAGTGGGGGGTTCAGAGGAGGACGTCCAATGACTGACCACCCAAGCTGAAGTACAGGATACTGAAGGAGTGAGTCGGAGTACATACATGCACACCCATGCAAAGCCCTCAAACTTGTCTATATTTTACACAAATGCTGACTCGCTTAGTAATAAAATGGAAGAGTTACAACTAGCAATAGCACAGGTGATTCCAGACATTGTTATGATAAATGTAGTTCTACCGAAATCAAGCACTACAAACCATTCAGCAGTCTCATTCAGTATTGAAGGATATGATATGTTCTCAAATCTGGAAAGCGGGGCTAAAAGAGGAGTTTCCATTTATTGCAAGAAGGATTTGAAAGCAACGGAAGTGGAAATTGTTACCGACTTTCAAGAAGCGACATGGTGTAAGGTAAACTTGTCCAAAAAAGATCAGCTCTTAGTTGGATGTTTGTACCGCAGCCCTTCAAGCTCAAAAGAAAATTCAGATGCTCTAAGTGAACTCATTAGTACCGTTAGTACCAGGCAAGAATCACACGTAATATTGATTGGAGATTTCAATATTCCAGAAATAGACTGGGATAAGTTGCACGTAGAAGCACCTAGTAATCACCTAGCACACATGTTTCTTGATGCACTGCAAAGCACAGATATGTTCCAGCACGTTCGGGACCCTACCAGATACCGAGGAGGTCAGACAGCAAATGTACTTGACCTTGTCATTACAAACATTGAAGAAATGATCCAGGAAGTCTCACATCGACCACCACTTGGAAGGAGCGACCATTGCAGCCTTCATGTTGACTTAAGTATTCAGAGTGAACCTCACAAGAGCAAAAGACCTGATCAATACAATATGTACAAAGGAGATTTCATCAAAATGAGAGAAAATCTTAGTGCTGTAAATTGGACTGATCTTTTGGAAGATAAAAACTGCAATGAAACATGGTCAACGATCACAAAGAAGCTATATGATGAAATGGAAGAGTGTATTCCTAAAGCTCACCACAAAGGCAGGAGAAAGAAAAGCATCTACATGACTAAAGAAGCTCTTATTCTCCAGAAGAGGAAAAGTCACCTCTGGGATAAATATAGAAAATTGAGATGTAGTCACAACAACAAGATGTACAGAGAAGCTACCAACAGCCTTCGAAGAATGACACGTCAACTTAGGAAAGACCATGAAGACGACCTCATCAGCAATATTGGTACAAATCCTAAAGGATTTTGGAACAATGCAAATCATAAGAGAAAATCAACATCTGGCATTGGAGATTTAATCAGCAGTGATGGCACCCCCCTACAGACTGATGAGGAAAAAGTTGAGGCATTAAATACCTACTTTGCTAGCGCCTTCACTCATGAGGACCTTGAATACCTACCAACATTGACCAGATTAAACAATGATTCCTGCATCGATAAAGTGACAACAAACCCAGAAACTGTGGAAAAGAAACTCAAAAACCTGAATGGAAATAAATCAGCTGGACCTGACAACATTCATCCCCTACTGCTGAAAGAAATATCCAAGGAAATGGCGGAACCCCTGTCAGTCCTATTCAACAGGTCACTGGAGGAGAAATCACTTCCGGAAGACTGGAAGCAAGGAAACGTTACTCCAATCTATAAGAAAGGAAGCAGGAAGGCAGTAGAGAACTACAGACCAGTTACTCTAACATCAGTCATCGGAAAAATGCTCGAAAGTATTATTAGAGATGCCGTAATGAAATACTTTGATATAAACGAACTCCTCTCTGAATGTCAGCACGGCTAGTGAATGGGAGATCATGTATGACACAACTTCTGTGGGCAATGGAGAATTGGTCTAATATTCTTGACGACAATCAGCCTATTGACGTTTTATATCTTGACTTCAGAAAGGCATTTGATGCAGTTCCGCATGAAAGACTACTACTTAAGCTGGAAGCTCATGGAATTGTGAATTCACTACTTTCTTGGATTGGAGCCTTCCTCAAAGGTAGAAAGCAGAGAGTAGCCATGAATGGAGTGACATCAACATGGACTGCGGTGAAGAGCGGAATACCACAGGGGAGCATCCTTGGGCCTATTCTGTTTGTCATCTTCATAAATAACTTGCCTAAGAGAGTTACCTCCAAGATTCTACTCTTTGCTGATGACACCAAATTATACAGAGAAGTAGGAAATCAGGTAGACTCCTCATCACTACAGACGGACCTGACAAATCTCACCTTGTGGGCTGAGAAGTGGCAACTACCCTTCAACCAAAGCAAGTGTGCAGTTATTCACCTGGGTAGAAACAACAGAAAGGACAATTACCACATGAAAGGAGAAGAAGTCAAGATATCCACTCTTGAAAAAGACCTGGGTGTACAAGTAGATGTCGAACTTAGGTTCCATGAACATGTATCTATGGCAGTAAACAAAGCAAACCAACTCCTCGGAATAATAAGACGTACCTTCACCAGGCTGGACACTAAGACTCTACCCCTCCTATTCAAGACATTAGTAAGACCACACTTGGAATATGGTAACATCCTATGGCACTCACGCTGGAAGGAAGATGGCTACAAAGTTGAAAGGGTCCAGAGGAGAGCGACAAAGATGATGCCAGAGACAAGAGAACTTCCCTACACAGACAGGCTAAAGATTTTTGACCTACACTCCTTGTACTATAGGAGACGGAGAGGCGATGCCATTACAGTCTTCAAAATACTAAAGGGCTTAGTAAGGCTGGACCCAAGTCACTTCTTCACCTTATCACTCGATACTCGAACCCGAGGACACTCTCTAAAGATTTTCAAGGAAAGGTCTCGTCTAAATATAAGGAAGTGCTTTTTCAGCAACAGAGTGGTGTCCGACTGGAATAGTCTCCCTCAAGAAATAATTGACTCGAACTCCATCGATATCTTCAAGATGAGACTGGACAAGCACTGGTGGTCTGAGCGATTCGAGTAAAATTTATATGATCAAAACCGTTCCAAAATCTGCGCATGTGCAATAAGTTAACCTCTAGAACATAACCAACCCTGAAGAAGTGACCGAGGATT
Source organism: Strongylocentrotus droebachiensis (assembly GCA_035222895.1). NCBI lineage: Eukaryota > Metazoa > Echinodermata > Echinoidea > Camarodonta > Strongylocentrotidae > Strongylocentrotus > Strongylocentrotus droebachiensis. The sequence continues at coordinate 8,148 of JAVYIG010007851.1, forward strand.
ACAGGATCTACCTCTCCTCGTATCATGATGATGATGATGATGATGAAGTTTCATCTGTACCGGACCAAAGCGTCATGAAGGATTTATAGTTCTGTAGCTATGTAGCCTGTGATGAAGAAGATGATGATGAGATGTATGATCATGACCACATGATTAAATTGGGAAGTAGATGAATTTGGCTGAAATGTTATAACATATAACCCCCCTAAAAAAAATCCTGTTTAATCGTTACAGGAATTACTATTACTGCCACACATATCTCTGATTACACAATGTAGTGTTATTTTTGGAGATGATGTACAGGTATGCCCTTCATTACACCAATACAGTAGAGCGTCAGTAGAGCGTCTGCCTCACAACTGGGAGGTCGTCGGTTCGAACCCCGGCGGCGTCATACCAAAAGACGTTAAAAGACGGGAGTTGGTGCTACCTTGTTTGGCGTTCAACAATAAGGGATAGAGCAACGTCGATCTGGCGCTGCTCAGTGGCTGCCGGGCTCACGATCAATTGGTCAAAAAGAATTTCCATTTTTGGTTTAACTTAATAAAATTTGGAGTGGACTTTAAAAGATTATTATTATTACTGGAATAATTTGTAAAGCCAGATTTTCCTGATGACTTTCCACTTATGCAGTACAGTCACAGAGAAAGAACTTGTGAACATCTGCAAAGCATAGATTCATTATGGGCAAAACAAAGTAATGAAAACATGAACAATTTATATTTTTGCAGCAAATTGTTCTCAGTGTGCCACATATTTTCAGACACGACCAAGTAAAAATAGTAGTGATTTAATGAATGCATAATTTAATGTATGGCTAAAAAGCTACACTTACTGCTGTCTTTGGTTGGACTTTGAATGCCTTGTTTTTCTCTGGTCTTGAGGATGACTCTCCCCTATCTCTTGGACATGTCTGCATGAAGAATCAAGGAGTCATGGAAGGTTGAATGAAAGTTTAACCCTATATACATGCAGCCCGAGGGGAGGCTAAATTAGCATCCCCCTCAACATTTTTTAACACAAAAATATCTCTCACTAAATTTTCAGGACTTTTGTCCTATGCATCTTTTGAGACCAAATTTGTGACGCCCAGGCATGGGGTTCTAAAGCTATGCATAATTTTGTACTTGCACGTCGGATCCAAAATTCCTCAAAAACCTGATTTCATGTATCATTTCAACATAACGGGAGAGCATAAAGTACAAGATAAAACAAAGAAATGTAGATTGATGGAAGGAAGAAAAAAGAAATACATAAAGGAAGGGGAGAGGATAGATCAAAGGAAAAACAAAGAAATACAATAAACTCTATTTCCTCTTCTCTTTCCTTATGTACTTCATTGTTTTCCCCTTTAGATTAGATCAGGCTCAGCTCGTTCCCGCACATGATGTGTAGTGCATATCTTAGCTGTCTATGAATGGAGTGCATGCTGCTGGACGACTTAAGAATCTTCCACGCTCTTCTACGCAACGGTGTCAAACAGAAACGCCCTCAGGCTATGCAGTTTTTAAATAGCCTTATCTACATGTATATAGGGTTAAATTTGACAATTTTTTTGTAATACACGACGATATCAAAAAGCCCTCTGAAATCAAATTTAGTCATACTGACTTCAGTCAGTTCCCCTCAAGATCCATGAACTCCAGATGCTCAGAAGGCTTCATTTCTCAACTGATTACAAAACATATTCAATTGTTATTTATATCAAGTACATGTACCTGTGCAAAACATTCCATTGGAATTACTCAATACCTCAGAAGTGAGAAGTAATTTTATGTATTTTTGCAATAAACTGCCATACATACATTGCCATCTACATCTTCCTCCTCGGTTGATTCGTCCTCATAGAACTCTTCCTCTGTCATGTCAGGTATTGGCTCCTCCTCCTCATTTAGTACCTTCATGAACATAAGAGTGAGAAAGGAAGCAAATCTTCAGCTAATATTTCCTAATACATTGGCTCTTTCTTACAGAATTTTCTCCCACTATGCAATTAAAACTAATTGTCTAAAAAATTTTATCTTGAAATTTCAAGGCAGTTGTGTAACTTTAGAAATAATAAAATAGTATTATTACATGATTTACAGAATTGAACTCCATGTGCAACAATTATTCATGCAATATACTGTTCTTGATACTCATCACTTCATTCAGATGCCACCTGAATAAGAAATCACAAATTTAATATACCACATGGGCGTGGTGACATTTTTATAATACAGTGTAGTATACCGTAATGCAGTATTAATTCAAATAAATGTTCCTGCTATTTTCTCAAATGGTAACAAATATATGCATTAGACTTTTGATACTTAATTACAGCTCTGTTTTGGGGGAACTAAATAGTGCTGAAAAGCAGCATTGTGTCTATGTGCTCACCTCATCTAACAGTAGGGATCTCATCAAATGCTGAGCTTCTACATTTTGCTCCGTTTTCCATCGAGCTGCATAATTCGTATCTGCAGTCTTCAACGAGTGGTTCATTAAGTAGCAACGTGGGAACGTTGATCATTCGTCAGATGGTCACGGGCCTGATGGCAAGAAAATAGAAAAACACACTTACATTTAAAATAGGAATGGAAATTTCATACTATTAGTCTCATCGAACAACAAAATTCAAGAAAACCAATTGACCTTTGTGTAATACAAAACTGAAAAAATGGTCTTATTTAAAAGACATTGTATAATCCACATTTGAAGTTACCCGTCAAGTGGTTCTTTAGTTATCGCGAGAATGAAAATCTATGACATTTGACCACATGACCCCAAAATCTAATCAGATCATTGTCCCTCCCATATGCATACATGATCAAAATTTGCAGTTGTTCCGTCAAATCTTTTTTAAGTTATCGCGAGAACGAGAATGAAAACGAGACTGATGGATGGACGGACAACCCGAAAACATAATGCCTCCAGGCAGAGGCATAACAAATCTATAGTTTTCAAAAAAATTAATTACCATTGTTGCCACCGTCTTCCTGATTGCTCTTGTACTGATGGTGCTATTATACCCCCACCTCAGCCAGCTTTTCTGAAGTTCCGGAGACGGTTTTTTCAATGGAGCACCATTGGTCTGGATGAAGAAGGGCCGTTGATCATCACCATCACCATCTTCTTCTAGCCTGATAGATAGATAGATAGAGTAGGCTGGTACTGATCTTTCAATTTCTCATAAACCCTGTATATTGGGGGAAATGAATACCAGTTCCTACATTCAGGTGAATAATACATACAACTGCAATATCAGGAGCACAAACTTAAATTATATTTGATAATGGAATGACCGGATTCAGGTTTGCATCCCAAATCCACATTATTTTCTCATGGTATTAACCGTCCACATATAATTACTATAATCAGAGCATAAATATGATAATGAAAGAAGACACCCATTTACATGTAGATAATACACTTTTAAGCCGAAAAGGAGAGGAACATGTCAGTGAACGTTTGGCCTATTTGACATCAATCTTAAAGATGTGATCAATCAAACACAAAATGTCAACAAAGTTATTAATAGCACAGTACAAAAATACTTTTTAAAAATCAATTTCTTTTTCCCCCTCAAGAATTATATCCATCATACATGTTGCCAATGATATATTTGCAACATCAAATATTACATGTTACACAAAGATCAATGGAAATAGTACACACATGATGCAGTACAACATTGCCCTTTGATGTTTGATTAATCTCAACACTAGTAATACAAAATTCATAATAATAATAATAATAATAATAATAATAGCCTAATAGTCCACTCCAAATGTTATTAAACCGAAACGGAAATTCTTTTTGCCCAATTGATCGTGAGCCCGGCAGCCACTGAGCAGCGCCAGATCGACGTTGCTCTATCCCTTATTGTTGAACGCCAAACAAGGTAGCAACAACTCCCATCTTTTAACATCTTTTGGTATGACGCGGTCGAGGTTCGAACCCACAACCTCAAACTTTTGTCAACCAGTTCCTTTTACTTTTCTGCTTCTTTTAACTCCAGCTCATTGTCTGAATGGTCTTTACCTTTGAGGTAATTGTCCAGGCAACAACCAACAGCCACAACCAACTCCAAGGCCCAATAGCTCTTGTATTATTAAACATTACCTTGATTACATTGATCCCTTGTCAACGAAGAGTTCCCTTGTCAACGAAGAGTTGTTTCATCCCTCCTTCTCTTCCAAGTAGCTGTTCAACTCGTTTAATATTCGATATGTGGTGGCCAGCCGAGCAGAATTGCACATACCGCCCATACTTTTGAAGAATGTTCAGTTCTTCTTCCTGTTGTTCTATTGAAGGCAAATAAAGCTAAATACAAAATTAAAGGTTAATTCATCAAGGAAAAGCTACAAATATAATCCAATTGTAGCTTTCAACATAAGCTGAAAAACATATTTGCTTTCCAGCTACAGTTGTAATTAAATTTATAAGTATATTGTAAAAAAGAATAATTCAAATAGAATCTATTATTCACCACTTACAATACATGTATTACATGAGACAATTTGTAGAGACTTCTGAATTTCTGTACACAAATACCATAATTGAAATAATGGCATGACATGCGCTTTGCTTTACTAAATACCAAACAATCTTTAACTGTATTCAACAGGAATTCAGTTTACTTCATTTATTTAAGTCATCAGAAGAAAAAAACAATCATATTCTCTTATCTTGGCTGTAAAATCTCTTTATTTTAGATAATTTTTTTTTTTTATATTGTCATGCACAAACATTAAAAATCCACTTTACAGTCAGACAATCAAGTCTTACCACTTTGTATGTATGTATCTTCTCATGCAAGAACATTAAATCTACTTTACAGTCAGATAATCAAGTCTTACCACTTTGTACATGTACCAGTATTTCTTTCTCTCCCGAATGTTTCCTTTTGTTGTGGTCCAACAAATTAGACAGGTTTTTAGCGGGACACTTGGGGCAGTAAGCTCTTGGGGCAGTCAGCCTTTTCTTGTCTCCTTTTTTCCCTAAGCGTTGAATAGGGACACTTTGTACGAAAAAACAAAACAGTTGTTACTGTGAACTATGCAAGATATATACAAGAACTTGTTAATAGACTTAACCGCCCCCCCCCCCCCAAAAAAAAACAAAAAACACACAGATTTAAAAAACATGCTCTAAACAATCATGTCTACAGCATTGAAGAATTCCTACTCCAGCATATAACTATTCCACACTCACTGTTTGACTCATGTGATATTTGTACTTTCATGCTAAATCTGGAAAGATAGACCAATCGATGCACACATGCATGGACAAAAGAATTATGGAAACATAACAAATAAAAAAAACATTTCTCAATTTCATGAATCCCCATATGAATTTATGAAAACCTAATGAAACTATAAAAAAAAATCATGCAAATTAATCAAGTCATTATACATTATATCGGAATAATAATTATTCTTAGAAAATACATTGGGTAATTGCTCTAACGCGATAGCTCAGTTGGTAGAGTGGTGGTCTCATACTCCGGCGACCTGAGTTCGAAACCAAGTTGATGAGCTCGTGCCCTTTGGTTAGGCATTAATCCTCATTACCAGGTCCCTAGGAGAGAACCTAAATCCGTTGGTTGCTTACTAACAAGCATTCATGCTTTCTTAGCAGTCAGGTAAAATAACCAACACTAACACTAACATCTCTATTAGTTGTCTGTCCATATCAAACAGACATATGGTGTTGTTAAAGTGTATAGTGTGGTCAAACATACCTGGATCTTGCTTGATAAATATACTTCCACCGTTCCTCTCCATTTAGTCTGTGTTTCCGTTCAAGATGCTTTGACATATATCTGATGTTTCTTCTCGACATATCAGGCATCGTCTTCGTATGCGATTCCTCTTCCCTGAAGGTAATTTGTCATGGAAAGATGCAATTGTCAGTGAACCAAGAACCAATTCTAATTCATTACCGTATAATATCTACTCTGTTTAATTGTTTCAATTATTAAGCTAAATCATGCTACTACATGCATCTACAAACCCAACCCAATACTTAAGCAACGTTGGGTTGTCTGATATTATTTAATCAGTGATCTTGATTTTTAATCACTACACCGCATACAATTTTATTTTATTTCATTTATTTACAGATGCTTTTTTTAAAGACTTATGCACCCAATGATGTCATTATTAGCAACATATTAAAGAGTTTGCTAGTTTGCTTCATAATGGCCTAGAAAGCTGCTGAATTATTAGTTAGTTTTCATGGCTATGGATGTTATCAACTGTTCGATGGGTGACTTTTGATGGTTATCATATTACAGATATTATAAATAAACTGAAATGTTATTTTCCTTCTCATGTATTAAACATCTTATATGGTACATTATTATCACCCTAGCACAGGGGAACTGTTCGAAAATAAACATTGAAAATATTTTCATTATTAAAAAAAGATCAGTACGAACAATTAACTTTGCTGATTTTCGCTCGCATACTGATGGATATTTTCGTACTGACAACATACTAAAAATATCTGATTTGTACTATTATTGTCTTGGCCTGCCCTCTTCATGTACCAGCTAAACAAAGGTGATTTACCCAGTGTCTTTACTCCCATGTTCATAAAAAACAATGCCGTCCACTCATCCCACCAGACAAAATGATTATTTTCACCTCTTCCGCATCCGCACTGTATTTGCACTCAAAACAATAATTCATTTAGGACCAACATTTTGGAACACGCTGAACAAGGAGATACATGTAGAATCCCTGTCGTTGAATTGTTTCAAGCATAAGCTTAGACAGTCCTTTTTTAATTCATATGACCCACATTGTAATTAAAGTACTTATGATATTCTACATTGAACATTTCATGAATATTGTCGCCTCGGTACGACCTACACAGTTGGCCTTCTCCGACAATTATGTTCTGATGTATCGCGCCTGTTCTCGGAGGGCCTTCGGGAATGCGAATGTGCTCGCTGTTTCCAATTTTGTTTTTGCTGTTTTGGCTATTTTTGCTTGTTTCACTTTGTATATCATCTTACTCTTAGGCCTTCTTGCCCACCTATTATTATTGTTACGTCCATCACCATTGCAACCATTTCAATCAAATGTTAGTTTTATTTAGGGCAACCTATAATCTACAAGCTGAGCTTTTGAATTGGTTCATCACATTTCACCCTGTATAACCTGCTATTCAATACAATTAATTTTGACGTCTTAAAGGTAATACAAAGTTTCGGGAAATTTTGAAAATTGGGTGGATAGTGATTCTTTACAATTTTGATATAGTTGGATGCCCTTGTAGATGTATTATAAGCACTAGAAAATTTAGCCCCTAAAACACTTCTGCTTTCGAGAAAAATTGAACATAAAAATTTACCGGTGCTCCCGGTAAATTTTGATAAATTTCAAATAGCGCCTACGACCGTACAATGGTAGCTGCGACCATGGAATTCTCAGAATATGTAGTTGTGATATATAATTTCAAAACGGGAATAGCTAATCGCTCGATTTTAGTCCAGAAACATTGTTTCATAGCTTTATTAATATTCTAGCCTGGAGAGGGAGCTATACATCATAAAGAGTTTATTATTTACAATTTCATAACTTTAGACTCGATTTCAACCGCGACAACGATCACTGAATATTGTAGGATCGCATATGCTTCAAATATGTTCATTGGTCATTTGAACCAAATACATGACTCCATACCAAAACTTTGTATTACCTTTAACAAAGAATTGATAATATATGTGATACTTTTAGTATATTTCATATCATATTCTAATTTTGTCAATTATGTGAATTCTAATTTCGTGAAATGTGAAACAAACTAAACTTGAAACTTGACCTTGAACTAGATACATGTATATTTCATAGTTTTGAATATCATACCTTTTGGATTATCTTTCATCTTGACTACCGGTAGGCCTACGACCTCCTCCTTCTCCTCCTCCTGCTTGTTCTCCTCCTCCTCCTTCTCATTGTTCTTGCGGTTCTTGTTGTTGTTGTTGTTGTTCTTCTTCTTCTTCTTCTCCTTCTCCTCCTCCTCCTTCTTCTCCTCCTCCTCCTCCTCCTCCTCCTCCTCCTCCTCCTCCTCCTTTTCTACTGATTTGTCTTTGTCTCCCATATCTGCCATGTTTTTGCCTGCCAACGCTGCTTTATACAGGTCTATTTCCTTTCCGCCCCTCTCTATATTATGCCTATTATGCCTAGTACGTCGGGAGGAATACCAACCACCAGCATTCTATTGAGCAGTCTGCAGAAAGACATAGAGAAAAGAACATTGGTCTTTATAATAGAAATGTGGAAGTTCGCATAAATTTGGATTGCTAGCTTCAGTCTCTGATATCGACGGTTTGTTCCGCTGAGATTACATCTGGCTCCTTTGACAGCCTCGATCTATACATAGACTGAAGTACATCCTATGGGTAGTGTGGGGAATGAATGGTTCGGTTCGGCCGGACCGCGATGAATGAGATATGCAACAAGTTTTTCACTCTTTAAGTCTTCACTGAGACCTATCCACTTTGGCTGCAATATTACACTGAATATTATTTAAGATAAAAAATAACACAGAAATAATTGACTTAGAGTCTAGTCTAGTCTAGAGTTAGACAGAAATAACCGTCTGATTTTGTCATTTCTTTAATAAAACTGACATTTGTTGACATTCCCGGAGGTCTAGTGGAGCCAGACGTAGTCTCAGTGGAACAACCGACGATTAGAGAGACTGAAGTTTTCGGTCTAGTCTAGAGTCTACGATAGGTTGCTCATTTAGATCCTAATTAATTAATGATTAATCCGAGAAAGTCTCGTAGTCAACATGATTTGTTGTCAGCCATCTAGCGCCAGTATTAGTAGTAGAGTCTAGTCTAGATCTAGACCGAATTTTCCGTCTCTTTCGTTCGTTAGCCTCTCTCTGAGAGAGCCGGCGGACCCTACCCCCGGCCGACCCTACCCCAATAAGAGGCTAACGAACGAAAGAGACGGAAAATTCGGTCTAGTCTAGATCTAGATGTCTAGTACACTACACGAAATGAACCGCTAAGGGCTAAGCGGACATGTACAAACTTTATACTTATCGTGACATGACGTGAACTAACTCCGGGAAGCTCCAACACCGGCGGCGCGACGCCTGCGGCGCCGGTGTTGGAGCCCGGTGTTGGAGCTTCCCGGAGTTAGACGTGAACGAGCAGGGCAGTGCATTGGCTTCACGAGAATGGTTAAATGTACCTGTGACAAACTTTTCGGGTAGTTAAAAGCAACGTTTCTGTGTGAAGTAACTTACCTAAGTTTCAAATTCACGATCATTTGTCGAGGCCATTGTGGAAAAATGAACTTAAACGTATCCGAAGACCTACGTTGCAGACAGACCATAGAAATCCAAGTTCGTTGAGACAGCCCAACGATGTACGGAGTGCCGCTGCATGTTTATTTTCATGCTATAATATAAATTATACTTTATTAGTATTACATACCGCCGGTAAATGTTACTTTACAAACCTCATCCAATTATTTTTCTTAATTTAGAATTCAGTATCAATCGTTAACTTGACATTGTTATATTCCACTCCATTAATTGAATTAAAAAATACAGAATTCAAGTCAAGAAAGATTGATTGCGCAAACGGTATTCCATAATCAAGAGAAGACTGGTGAAGATCCTTTCTACATAAAATGCCGTCGACTTAGACTAAGTCGACGACATTCTGTCGTGTACTTATAAACAAATTATGCTATAAGTGCGCGTCCATGTGAGTGAATTGACCAGTGACGCCAACTTATAGATAAATGACGCGGACTTAGGACGCGGACTTAGTATTTGATGACTGGTACTTAGTAATCCGTCTCTCTAACTCTAATTTTCTCTCTCTCACTCTCTCTCTCTCTCTCTCACTCTCTCTCTCTCTCTCTCTCTCTCCATCTCTCTCCATCTCTCTCCTCTCCCGCTCTCTCTCTCTTAGTTTATGTCTGTCTCTGTCTTTGTGCCTGTGTGTCTGTCTCTCTCCTCTCGATCTCTTGTCTAATGCCATGTCAATAGATGCATCATTTTAAAGAAATGTGGTAAAGTAAGTAGCAGAGGAGGAAGTTCTCTTCCTTTCTATATACATGTGTATCCCCCTGTCTCATCTTTATCTCTCTATTTTATTTGACTGCTTCAACTGATCCTCTCTGAAGTCGGTTTTGCCTTTATTAAGAGATTCTAAAAGACCATGTGCCTACTTGTGTATACACAACCAATCGTCTCCTTTGAGCGGTCTTTATTGAAAGGTCCGTCCATGTTTACCAATTCTCTTTTAATCAGGTACATACCCCCCGGCCATCGTGAGGACAGTGATCCCTCCACTCACAAGTGGATGGTCTACGTCAGGGGTCCGCCGGAAGAACCTCGGATACACCACTTTGTAGAGAAGGTCTGGTTCTTTCTCCATCCCAGCTACAGGCCTAATGACCTCCTGGAAGTGAAGTAAGTTCAAAAGGACCTTGTAGAAATTAGAAATGCATAAGACTTTATTCTCACAAGGGTTTCATTTACACAATTTTTAGGGATAGTCTTAAGTAAGGTTTATATACATGTTTATTTTAGGGTGATGGGACAAACTATCCTAGGGCTAGTATGTTCATGAGCCACTTCCAGCGAGGGGAGATACTAAACTTTTAATGAACAATTAACAACTCAATTATTTATACCCGGCTCTACCGAGTTTTGTAATTTTTTAAGTATGTGAAAAATTTATTACGGATTTATGTTTCTTGAGAATGTGACATATCAAAGTTGCATCTAAAAGTATTCAACAAAGGCTCTAATTCAACCAGCCCACCTTTCTTTCTTTAGTTGATAAAAACAAAACAAAGATGTGAAATTTATATGGAGTATGAATAATTTGGTTAACTTTTTATGTAATCCAGGATAAGCACTTTCTTCATAATATAACCTCACTTTCAATCAATTGTTTGTCATGTTTGTACTTTACAGAGAGCCCCCATTTCATCTGACCCGGAGAGGCTGGGGGGAATTCCCCATCCGAGTCCAGCTTCACTTCAGGGACCCACGCAATAAGAAGGTCGACATTATACACCAACTCAAGGTTTGTCTTTATTAGTCTAATTTGTCATAGGGAGGGAGAGGGGGAGATACTAGATAAAGTTAGGCCTATATAAAATCTGATACATAGATAGGTAAAAAGAGATAGATGGTAAGAGTGAGGGAGAGAGAGAAAGAGAGAGAGAGAGAGAGAGAGGATGGGAGAAAAAGAGAGAGAGAGACAGACAGGTAAACAGAAAGGTGCACAAGAACAGAGAGCGTGAAACAGAGGGAGACGTACAGAGAGAGAGAGAGAGGAGGTAGGAGATATATATATATATATATATATATAGAGAGAGAGAGAGAGAGAGAGAGAGAGAGAGAGAGAGAGAGAGAGGAGATAGGGGTAGGGGTAGAATGTGTAATTATCCTGAAGTTGATTGTAAGTACTGAATTATTCATGAAACCCTAATCTAAAACTGTATAGCTTGTTGTAGGTTACTAGTCTTCAGTTTGGCATAACAATTAACTTTTTTAAAAGCTGATGCTGCTTCATTTCATTGCCAACATTGGATTGTTTCTTCATTTTAATCTTGCAGCTGGACAGGACATATACTGGATTACAGACGCTTGGTGCAGAAACGGTAAGGAAGATGGCCAACTTGTATCTTAAAAATGTGTCTTATCTCATTTTATTTGAAGAGGGTTTGGCATATATTGAATGGAGAAATATTGAGATATTTCCCTAGTAACTCTCTTGCTTCCATGCTGTGGCTCTGGGAACCACATACTTTGCAAAGTGCTTATATAAACATTTTTTTTAGAATACTTGAGAAATATTCTCCACTCCTGACGACGGATAGTCAACCTGTTTGAAACGTCGAGCCACTCCCGTCACTCATCCTCTCCAAGCGCTATAGTTCTCCTTAGAACTATAAGCTAAGAAAGATAACCAACAGTCCTTTTCAGGACTACAAACCCTCAAGAAAGATTACAGAGAGTCCTTTTCAGGACTCCTCAATCCTCCCTCTCTCTCACATGGTGCACCCGCAAGCCTACTGTATTATTATTTCTATTACTAAATCAGTCACTTTTTAAAAATAATATCTTATTTTTAAATCAGATTTACATGACATTTGTTTTTACACTTGGCACTCTGACTGAAATAGAAAATAGACAATGCTTTTAATTATTCCCTTCAGAAACATCAACAAAATATTTTAATCGGCATATCCCGAACTTGAAACTCGTAGATTGTTGATGATGAGCTGATTACTAAATTGGTCACTATTTAAAAATAATATATTATTTTGAAATCAGATTTACATGATATTTGTTTTTACACTTGGCACTCTTACTGAAATATAAAATAGACAATGCTTTTAATTATTCTCTTCATAAACATCAACAAACATTCTAATCGGTGTATCCCGAACTTGAAACTCTCGTAGATTGTTGATGTTGAGCTGGACCGCTACCTCTTCAATGAATCCGGTGACCCCTTGTCCCGACCTTCGACCCCAACCGTCACCAAGGTCAACTACAAGGAGGGGCTGAAGCCCGACCTCTCTCGAGTCCCGACCCCACTCCGCAACTCACTGGCCCTCGCCAACGACGACGCCCGCAGGCAGAGCCTAACGAGCCCCAGTCCTTTGCTTCTGGAGACGCTGGGGAAAACCCCAGAATCCACGCCGGATCGATCGCGGCCTCCCTCTAGGAGTTCAAGCCTGTCCAGCCCGCTTGTCAAGTCATTGCCTGGAGAGGGCAGCAACAGAGCCACGCCCATTTCCATAGACTCCAACTACGACAGACTGCGAGAGGAAAATTCTGGTAAGGTCAAAGAAGAAATATATTAACATAAAGTCTCTTGCAGGGATTAAACAAATTAATTCTCTTCTTCTTCTTATGGATAATCTGCCTCCTTCAATACTGAAGATTCTAGCAGATGTATATACCGGGGTGTGCAGGTGGACCACTTCACCGGGGTTTCCCCCTACTCTTATACGAATAGTGCTGTGGGTTCTTTACGTGCAAAGGATGTGACTCTCCTAATACACGGGGCCTCCATTTAATGTCCTATCCGATCTGTTTCAGTAACATATTGCCCCTATAGAAATTAAGTTAGGATTATGTGATGTTATGTTATGATATCTATTTATTACCAACTTTGTTAGTCAAGGACTTGGAACCTTTAAGGTAGATTTTGCAAAGGGATGTTTAGCGATGCTTCTGCTATATGTGAATAAAAAAGCAGCAATTTAATTAAGAGTAATATATTTAATTTTTAAGTGAAAGTTCTCACTGTCTGGGTTATAAGAATTATTTAACTCTGATTCAGTACTAGCCTTTTCCAACATTCAAAGTTGCATGACTAGCTCAAAAAGACATACTGGTTCACCTTTCAAATTGTCCTCAATTATATTTGAGCTGAATATTTGTAAGGGTAGTTGTATAAACAGATACTCATAGTAAGGCATACTAGGAGCCTTTCAAGATGTCATTTAAAGAGAAGGTTGAGTTCTGGGAAGAGGTGAACAATAATTTGTGAGCGTTATCATTGTATTATGCAAGAATGGAAGAACATCAGATAAAACATGTTCCCTGAAAAGCATGGCTCTTCAAATGCCTTTATATTCTAAATATGGCATGTAACACCATAACAATCGGGACATATTTTTATGTCACATGTTTGTGTAGTCCCATATACATCTTTCTGTGTACAGTGCTTGTAACTTTACCAAGACTGGGCCAAATTTCTTATCATTCTGATGATTCCAGAACCTTGCAGGACACAACAATACTTACAGTACATGCTAGATGATCAACCTCTTCTGATCGATTCCACATCTTTCACGATGCAATCGCATGACCAGAACTCAACTTCATCTTTAAGTTTCTTATGTTTTATTGACAGATATAACATCCACATCAGCGTTGTCGTTGGGAAAGCTCTCATCAAGGGTCAAAGCCCAGTCAGGACCTGCCCTGCTTCACACAGCAAAGCCGATACGGGCCATGCCTCCACTGGGTCCCATCTCCACCAACGTCAACAAGAGCCTTGTCCTGGAGGCGATCAAGACGACCCAAGTCAGCCCTACCGGTGCCGCTGATTCCGTTGTCTTCGCACCTTCATCCCTGATATCGGGGAAGGGAGCAAACAATCAGGTTGGGAAGGATGCGCAGGTTTCCCCTACGCATACAGGAGCTATCAACGTCGGGGACGTTGCGATATCATCACCGGGAAGTAAACTGATCCGGATCCAGGACGGCCAGATTGTCCAGGAGGTACAACCCTCAAGGACAGTGTCTCCTCCGCAGGGAAAGACGGAGAACAGGACAGTGCTGACTCTGAATCAGACAGTCCTGGGAGCCAAAGCCAACGGGAAAGTCGCCACGCAAGCTGCCAAACAGGCAGTCTCCGGAACCCCCACGATGTCCCTCCAAAGAATTCCAGTCCCGAGCTTTGCAGGACGTTCCCAGACCCTGGTCAGCTCCTCCAACCCGTCATTGCAGAGCACGGTCAGCATATCGCAGCTGGCAAAGCAACCTGTCGGGGCGTCGCAATTGGTTCGGAAGGGTTCGACTGGTGTCACGTTGGTCCAGCAGTCTCCTTCTGTCAGGGTTCCGCAACAGCCGCAGGGGCAGCAGCCAGGCGTTGTTCCAGTCATGTCCAATCCTCCGGCCGGGACGCAGTATTACATAACGGCCAAGTCAACAGACAAGAACCTCCAGGGAAAGGTGATCTTGATCCCTCAGCAGGTCTTCGCTGGCCAATCAGGGAAAGGAGGCCGAGGACAGACAACCAAGCAAGGTTAGTACAGTCAAACCTGCTTTAGTGACTACCTGGATAGAAAGACCTCCTGCCTATAAAGACCACATTTTTTGTTTCCCTTGAAAATGGACCACATTCTTTTATTCCCTTGAAAATGGACCACATTTGAAACATGTACTAAAGGAACCTGTAAAGGAACCTTAAAAATGGACCACCTGTATAGAAAGACTACCTGTCTACAAAGATCACATTGTTTGTTTCCCTTCAAAATGGACCACATTTTTTTGTTTCCCTTGAAAATGGTTTCTCATTGAAACATGTACTAAAGGAACCTGTACATAAAGACCACCTGTCTACAAAAACTACATTTTTTGTTTCTCTCAAAAAAGGTTTCTCATTGAAACATGCACTAAAGGAACCTGTATATAAAGACCATCTGCCTATATAAAGACCACTTTTCTTGTCTCCCTTGGGTGGTCTTTATAGACAGGTTACACTGTATACTCAAGCAAGATATTGAAATAACTGAGGGGCTGGATGTGCTTTTCTGATAATCAAACTATTTTCAGATAAATGCTATTGCATTGTAAAAGAAACGGTGTGGAATCGATCAGAAAAAGTTGATGATGTAGCGTGTAAGTATTGGTGTTTACTGCAATTTTCTGGAGTCATCAAAATGATAAGAAATTTGGCCCAGTCTTGGTAAAGTAACAAGCACTGTACACAGAAAGATGTATATGGGACTACACAAAAAAGTGGCATAACAAATTAAAACAAAAACTGGTGATAATGATGGTGAAAATGAAAATATGTACATCTATACGGTATTTAATTGTTTTTATGTCTGGTGTTTTTTCAAATTCCTTTTTGTCCAGGTTCAGGCTCCTTCCTATCACCCAGCAATGTTCTCATACTTCCCCAAGGTTCCATTGTCCCGCCTCTCCCTCCAGGCAGCATCGTTCAAATCCAGCCCGTCCCCAATCCCTCCTCCCGCCCCTCCGCTCCGCAGGCAAACACCACTGGCCAGCCGATGACACGGATCGCTGTCACCCAGAAATCGGGCGCATCGACTATCATTTCTCCCAAACCAGCAACACAGCGAGTGGCCTCTGGAGGAGGTGTCATCCAGATACAGCGGTCAGCTGGCCAGACGTTGGCCAAGCTTGTTCCTGCAGCTCTTGGGGGAGCCTCCACAAGCCAACAGGCTCTGACGTCTTCCAGTATCTCACTCATCCCTGAAATGAAGGGCCAGCTTGCCAGAACCCCTGCGGGTGGTGTTGTCCTGGTGCAACGCACACCTTCCGCTCCGAAGAGCACCAATGTCCAAACGATCTCAGGTATTCAGAATGTGGTGTCAGGTCAGGTGGCACCCGTCTCACAGAAGGTTGCTCTCAATCCGATTCCCATGACTGGTTTGTCGCAACAGAAGGCTTCTTTGCCTATCAAGGGTGGTGCGTCGGTGCTTCTGTCGCAAGCTTCAAAAGCAGTGTCCTCAAAGACAGTCGTACTTCAGTCGCAGTCAGCGCCATTGCTGACAAACTCTAATAAAACAATACAAGTCAGAACAGGACAATCCACTGTCAAAACAATTACCAAATTCGTACCTCCTCTTGATGATGTCAAAGGCCACTTCTCAAAAGTTACAGACAAAAACAATGCAAGCAGCACGGCAAGTGTGGTGGAGGTTACAGAGGATGTGTTAGTTAAGGATGAGGTTACAGGTGGTGCCTCGATTTTGAGAACGAACACCAGTTCAGATGGTAATAGACTGTCAAATATTTCCTTGGATTCTGTGCGTGTCAAGAGAGCAGATCTTCTTGATGCTGCCAAAGCGATTGGTAAAGACAGAACTGCAGAAGCTACCTCAAGTAAACCTGTGTTGTCACCCGAGGGAGAAGTGCAAAATCTTGAATCTATGCACGTTAGCGTCTCTGAAATTTGCAGCGATGTTGAAGTTGCGGGAGTCTCCAATGACGCCCTAGTTCAATCGGATGGGAATGGTGTTACTCCAAGTACAATACAAATCAAGGAGGAACCAAACATTGATGTTGAAATTGAAGAAGCCATGGAAGTAGAAGTGGGTTTAGACCAAGCCACGGGCAACATGAACGGCCACTGTGACAAAACCAAAAGTAGCTTTGCGAAGCAGCAGAATCCACGGGTTATAACTAGAACTAACATCGTCAGTGAGGAAGTCAAAAAGACCAACAGAGCTGTCGTTTGTGACATCGCCCAGAGAAACAAACTATTCGTGACCGCTCCGAAAACAAACGTCTCCGGCAAGTGCATGATCAAGGTGGTTAACACCAGAATGCAGAAGCCTTCGTGCCTTGCCTTTGACACATCAAAGGTTGGGGGGAGCAAAGTGCATGTGATTCGGATCAAGCAGGAGCCCGGGACAGATCCAGTCTTGGCTGCCCTTGCAACGGCACCTATCTTGACTCTAGGCAAGGGTGCTGTGGTAGTCCGGAAGGAGGAGGAGGAAGAGGAAGATGGGGGTGAGGTTGAGGGGTGGGAGAGCAAGGACTTGAGGATTTGGAAGAGGCTTCTTGGGGAACACTTTGAAGAGCAGACCAACCTGTACGGAGTGACGTCCATCGAGCAGCTGGTTAAGTACGTGGCAGAACAAGCACCGCTCATAGATCCGACAAGAGGTAAGTCTGAATGAGGTTATGATTCCATGAAATATAGCGTGAACAAGGTCAATTTTTTTGGCCAAAATGAGTATTTGTGTTTCCTGGAAAGCCCACATTTTTTGGAACATTTTGATATAAAATACTCATTTTGGCAAAATATGGAGTTACGTCTTTGTGTCAATTTGATTTCAAGTAGATTTGGGGCCTTATGAATGACAAATATTATTGTTATTATTGTATTACTATTGAATTGAAACCATAGTCCTTGTTGGTGTGATACAATATTGACTTTTGCCATGTGTGTCCTATCCTACCCTGCAGTTCAAAACGAGTTGCCATTCTGCGCCACATCTCTGGAGCACTACCACTCCTGGACGCTCGCCAAGCGCCGCTCGATGGAGTGGCAGAGGGTGGTGTTCATGCGGGACAAGCTGACGCGCCTCAAGGCCCGGGTCCAGTGCCTGCGCAAGGTGCCCATGTGGAGCAAGAAGAGGATCGTCATCTGGTGCCGGCGTCATGGATTCACACCTCCTGAACCAGGTTGGTCAGATTCATGTCAAAGTTTGCCGTTAATCTCTCTTTCGCTTAAAGCCCCACTGCACTACTTGTAGCTCCTTGCACCCTCTATATAGCAAACAATGCCCAAGCAGTGACCGTTGGTCTCCCATGATCCCCTTTTTTTAATGTTAATTGAGAGCTGATTTGATGAGATAACAACCTGTCAGTGACCAGGCAGGGAGGTCTAATCCCTCCTGGCTAAACTAGTACAGACAGGCTTTAAATGGGATCAATAGTTTAGTGACTTTAAACTTTGTATTGATTTTGGCGTCATGGATTTACCCCTCCTGAACCAGGTCAGTCAGAGTCATGGAAAAGTTTGCCATTAATCTCTCTTTCGCTTAAAGCCAAAGACCAGTTCTGGTCATTCGATTGCATTGTAAAAGAAACTGTGTGGTATCAATCAGAAAAGGTTAATCATCTAGCTTATATTAAGTATTGGTGTGTACTGCAAGACTCTGGAATGATCAAAATGATAAGAAATTTGGCCCAGTCTTGGTAAATTTACAAGCACTGTACACAGGAAAATGTATACGGGACTACGCGATATCTATCAATTAGTAGGCGGTTTCTCTGCAAAATTTGTATCACCACGTATTAACGGTAGTCAAAACATATTCTTTCACATGATTGGTAATAAGAGCTTCCATTTCATTTTTTGAGAGGGGGGCGTTTCCAAAACTGGTCTATACCATTAAATGGGATCAATAGTTCAGTAACTTTAAACTTAACTCTGTATTGATTTTGACGAGGGGGCAATTATTTGCCCATACACAGTATTGGTGAGGTCTTAACCCTTACTGTACTGGGCTATTTTGAGCACCCACTGACTATGATCTCGGCCGTCGATTGTCCGATGAACACGAAAATTTGCATGTTTGTAGATATTTACGTAAGGAACAAGATGGTATAATTATTTTTTCCGAATATGCAAATTTTTGTCGTTAGCCTAATTAATTATGCAAAATGCGCTAATTTTATGCATTTTACAGAAAACGTGTCAAACTCCACTTTTTGAATGTTGAAACTCATTATTCATATGAAACTTCTTTTCTAACACAAAAAAGTTAATTTAATGTAATTAATAATGATAATTTATGCAAATTTTGATGCGATTTTCATTTTTTTTTTTTTTTTTGATGACATGCGCATACTAATTGTTATGTAACGCCTTACAGGTATATCCGATTTCAACGAAAATGGTATCAAAATGTACGTAAGACTTGAGGGAAAAAAGTCATGAAACGACAATTCAAAATTCCAAGCGGTTGCGGCGCAATCTCTGAAAATGTCGAGGGGGGGGCCTCCCAGGCCAGGCCCCCCCCCCCCCAGTACAGTAAGGGTTAAGAAAAGTGTTGTCAGATTCCCTTGATTTATTGCTGTATAGGCTTGGGACAAATTCTCCTTTATCTGTTCAAATACGTATGACAGAAACGATAATTTAATGTAAATGTCATGGGATTCCTCTCTGACCTAAAGGTTTATAATTATGATTGCAGCGTGAGCTATATCCAGGATTTTGTTTAGAATCTGAGGTAAAGACACCAAAACACTTTAAAGTAACTCGGTAGCATTGCCTCAGATTCTGAAACAAAATCCTGGATTCAGCTCATGCTGCAATCATAATTATAAACCTTTAGGTCAGTCAGGAATCCCATGACTTTTTTAAGCCGATCGCCTGTCTGATTATCAAGATATTTATGATTGGAAATCGAAATTTCATTTTTTGTTTTCCTTACGGTTTTTATAACAATACAGTCTATTGGGAAAATTAGTATGAGAAAACCGGTCACTAAAAGATATTGACTTATTTGAGGCGCTTCATGATCATTTTTTTAGGGCAAAATATTACACCATATCACAGACACTGATAACACGTAGGGCCATGCATCTCAGATTTAACATTGTTAAACGATACCTTTAAATACTTTTTATGCCTCCGTTACGAAGACGCCGGAGGCATTATGTTTTCGGGTTGTCCGTCCGTCCGTACGTCTGTACGTACGTCCCGTTCTTGTGATCGCGTTATCTGAAGAACCAATTGATGGATTCCTGCCAAACTTTGGTCATGTATGTATCTTGCAAAGCCGATGAACTGATTAGATTTGGGGGTCACGAGGTCAAAGGTTAAAGGTCACAGGGCTCATTAGGTATGCAAAAACAGCTCGTGATCGCGTTATCTCAAGAACCGATTGATGGATTGCTGCCAAACTTAGGTCATGTATGTTAATTGCAGAGCCGATGAACTGATTAGATTTAGGGGTCATGAGGTCAAAGGTCAAAGGCCAAAGCGCACATTATGTATGCAAAAACAGCTTGTGAACGCATTAGAACTGACAGATGGATTACTATTTAACTCAGGACATCTTGCAGAGCCAATAAACTGAGTAGATTTTAGGGTCATGAGTCCAAAGATCAAAGGGTCATATATGTATATGAGAAATTGCTTGTAATCATGATATTCTGAGAACCTGTCAATGGATTACAATTGAACTTGAATTCGAAAAATTTCTTCTGTTTTGGTTTGTAAAATTGCTCTATGACGGAGGCATCATTTTCGACTGCGCGCAGTTGAATTCATTCTAGTTACTCATCATCACTCATGTGTCATTTGATATTGTTACCTTGTAGGATTGAAGAGCTTACCCCAGAGGTCAAGATGCAGGTTCTGTGGCGAGGTCAATTGTCAAGGAAGTGAGAAAACTGAGGAAAGGAGTGCAGGAACTACAGGGTGTCTGAGAAACCATCTCAGTAAAACAGGTAGCGTAAAAGTAGAAATAGTTGTGGTACACTAATTTATACGGATTTTGTGCTAAGATCGGCAAGCGCGCATTTTAAAACTTGCGAAAATATAAGCATGACTTCTGATGCGTGTTTTGAGCGGAATGAATTGCGTGCAATGCGAATATGTTTTGGGGTCGCTCAGCACGGAAAATTAATCATGCAAAAAATAAAATCAAGAGAGGTGTTGTGGTCGAGTGGTTTAAGCACTTGACTGGAAATACAAAGGTCGAGGGTTCGATCCCCGACAAAACTTATGACATTAAGCAAGGCATTTAATCTACACTTGCGAGTGGGAAATGTGCGTGCATACATTGTGTTGGGGGTAAGTCTGAATCTGATGACCGGGGTAATAATATGTGCTGCGTCTATAAAGTATTAGGCGCATAAATGTGAGCTATTATTATTATTATTATTATATAATTAGTGTTCTTTCACTCACTGCATTCTGTTTCTTCCATCACACACAGGTGTGCTAAAAAACACAACCTTCAGCGTCCCGGAGGAACTGGGTGAACGCTTGAAGAGCTGCCAGTCCCTCAGGCGAGGCATGAGCGAGGACGATGATATGGAGATCGACATCAGCTTGGGTGACCCCTCGAAGAGGTTGAAGGTGAAGACGGAGGGTGCGGAGGATAAACAGCAGCTGAAGTGCTTCATGCCACCCAGCGAGGGAGCCCTTTGTGTCAGAGAAGCTGCGGAGAAGGTATGTAGCAATTGCTCCTGATTTTGATTTGATTTGATTTGATTTGATTCTGCATTAATTTAAGTACACAGTTTTTTGATAACAATAATAATATAAAGTACAATAAGTATTTTTTTTCAAAAAACGAAATGATAAACTGCAATAAATACTAAATTTCCTCAAACATTATAAAACATTATAAAATTATTTGCGAAAGAAGGACCGCCGTCATTGTAAGCAGATTGCTTGATAATACGACAGCCCCAGTAAAGATTTGCAAAGATAATTGGAATGCTGTGCCTCATTTTGTGCTGCTGTGTGGAGTTTCTATGAGCAATTGCATGATATCGCTAGATAATCTAAAGATATACCTCTAGGGTGAATTATGTGATACAAAGTTCTGGTCTGTATTGATATGATCGATTGTTAAATGAGACAGATGAGAATGGGTATTTAATAATGGGTATTTTGATATGGGAAGTTCTGTTTGACAAGGTCACTACATCACTATGGAGTATGGGTACAGTGATGATATGATATTAAAATCATTTTTGTATTATCTGTGTGTTGGTCTTTCAATTGTCTTACATAGAGATTTGAAACAGTAAGTATATAATGTGCCTCATGTAAGACATGCCCTTTGTAGGTGCAATTTGATCCCAAATTGTAATGTCATTGTTCATTTTTACACCTACAGTGTTTGTGCCTTCATTTTTAGAACGATTTGTGCAAAAGTCAACACTTAGTGAAGTGTTCCCAATTATCTGATTATCTGAACCATTGAGAACATGTTTCTTGTTTGATACTATTGAAATGAATATTGCTGTAGCAGTTCTTACAGTGACATATTGGCTTTAGTTTTCTCTCTACCGCTCCCGCACTCTGTTTTATCTCCTAGATTGGTGTTCACTTTAGACCGATACAAGTTGGGGAAGATACTTATTCTCCGGTCATCCAAGAAATGATATATACTGTAAGTATACATTCAATTTTGTTCTTGTAGCAGCCTATATGCAAAAGGGCATTTGTCTATAGTGGTCATTTTGGCCTTTTATTCACCTGAAGAGGAAAAAAACATGTTTAAGTTGAAGAATCTGTCTTGGTAAAACTTTTAGAATGGCTTCTATGAGCCAGAACATTTTTTATTGAAAATACATTGGTAAAAACCTAAAGCCCCACTGCACTACTTAAAGCTACTTGCACCCTCTATATGAAAAACAATGCCTAATCGGTGACCATTGGTCTCCCATGATCCCCTTTTTCTTCCGTTAATTGAGAGCTGATTTGATGAGATAACCACCTGTCAATGACCATGCAGGGAGATCTAATCCCTCCTGGATAAACTAGTGCAGTGGGGCTTTAACGGGAGAAAGTAGTCAGTTTCCATGTGCAGTAGGTCATAATTCGCTGACACCAGACTTGGTGGAAATACCATTAATGGGTGTGCAAGTCTCATACCCAGCAATCCCGTGGTCCCATAATCAAATACCCCCTAGTCTCTCAGAGATCCTTGGGTGAGGGGCATGTATTAAAGAGGATGACTTCTCCAAATGCGAAAAAATGTGAAGCATTACATAAGGCCTGTTGGTCACAAAACTGAAGGCCAATCCTGGTGATTGACAACAAATTTTATTGGTTAAATATCTGAATAGTGTTGAATACCCCATGAGAGCCCATTACTATGCATATCCAAATGAAATTAGTTATACAAGTAAACCTTTCCTTTTATTTTGTATTCCTTTTTAGACCACTTTACAAATTTCCTCAAAATAGGAAATTGGTAATGCCACTGTGATGTGATTAGACAACCCTCACATTTGCTCCTACACAAAAATAAAATAGAAATTTGATTTGTCTAAATTGTATTACTAAGTAGGATATTTGACCAAAGATTAACAAGTACGGTACATTTTGGTAACCGTTATTTCTCTCTCTCTCTCTTTTTCTTGATTTTTCCACAGGCAACCAGACAATTCCTCAGTGATCTCGTCAGAGCGTCTCTATCTAAGAGCTTTGGAAATAGGGAAGATCACAGGTATAAACAAATACATTTATATTGATATATTTATACATGTTTTTATTTAAATTCATTATATGTTCATTGGTTGTTCCATTTCTTCCTGTTCCTGTACATAAATGTATAGTCATCAACTTCTATCTACATTTAACCCAGCATAAGTTGAATCTGTTGAGCCTGCAAAAAATAGTATGGCTTATGCAAAATTCAACTAAGATGATTAGTATGAACTTGTAAGAGAACGAACGATGGTTTGAATAAAAGTACAACGTGAAGTGAAATCTTGAAAATGAAATTGCAAACCTCTTTATCTCTTTATCTCCAGAGTAGTAGTGCAGTGAATATTTTGTCAAATAATTAGATGGTGACCAAAATGATAGGTAAAAAAATAATGTAACATCTGATATCAGTAATGCAAAAGTCCAAAATGAAAAGAAGAGAAAATAACAAATTAAATTCTTGAACAATATGTCAGTCCAGTTTACTCTAAAATAAATAATATTTTTTGGTATTATTGTAGACTTCCTGAGGAGATTTTACCCCTTCACGTTCATCAGGCTGTGTCTAGCATGCCGTCATGTGACTTCCTTACAAACAGTCACCTTGGAGTGATCGCCAGCAGCTCAGATAGTAAGAAAGAGACCTAGAGATAGATTGACAGAAGAACTGAATGATCATACAAGAGGGATGGATTGTCAGAAGAACTGATTGCTCATAATGGAGGGTGGATTGACAGAAGAACTGAATGATCATAATAGTGGGATGAATTGACAGAAGAACTGAAATGAAATACCAATTGCTGATAGTAGGATAAAATCCTGGTATGGATTGAGAGACTTTAATATTGAGGGAGAACGGTACATGTATGGCTTTAGATAGTAAGAAAGAGTCCTATAGATCGATTGACAGAAGAACTGAATGAGCATAATAGAGGGATGGACTAAATATCAAATACTAACAAGAAGAAGATATAAGAGTGCTTGGGATGGGTTGTGTTCTAACAGCATAGATAGTAAGAAAGGGTAGTAAGGAATGCTTGATAGAAAACTGAATGGGCTACCAGTCATTGATAGGAAACAAAATCCTGCTTCAATATGGATTTAGAGAAATCTAAAGAGGGATCAAGATACGAGCACGGATCGTAAGAAAGATTCCGAGGGATGGATGAATCGACAGAAGAGCTGAATGAAAATGATAGAGGGATTAAATAAATATCAGCCACTGATTTAAAAAAAATGCTAGGTATGGATGGAGAGGCCTGAAATGAAGGAGAGTGGCGCAGATTGAGTGGGAACGGGACATATCGTAAGAAGAGTCCTAAAAATGGATTGACAGAAGAAAAGATGATATGCCACACAAGTGATCTCCCAGTGCCACAATGTATTTGTCATGGGATAGATGTTTCCAGCACAGGGTGCTCAAAGATTTGTCATGGAGTTCATCAAGACTGGAAAAACTTTTTGATGCTGTTGTGTTGCTTAAAGCCCATCTGCACTAGTTTGGCCAGGAGGGATTAGACCTCCATGCAAGGTCACTGACAGGTGGTTATCTCTTCAAATCAGCCCTCAATTAACATGATAAGAAAAAGGGGACCATGGGGGCCCAATGGTCACCGATCAGGCATTGTTCGCTATATAGAGGGCGCAAGTAGCTATGACTAGTGCAGTGGGGCTTTAAAGCAATCTTTCCATCAATTGATGCCTATTGTTTTTTGAAAAATTGCTCGCGTGGCAAGTGAGCAACTGTGCAGAGAGGCGAGGAAAGCAACCAGAGGGTTATTAACATCCAGTTATGGTTTGATAAAGGGTTTCAGTGGTAGGCAATATGATTGATTGACTGGTCATGAGGGAAGGATGGATGGATAAAACTAGCCATGTAATAGGATGAATGCTGTAAAGGAAGAATGCATGAAGGAGTTATGATAGTTAGTGATTGACAGAACCAATGATTAACCATATTGATGAGTAAGTTACATGTATTTTACAAGTATTTGTGCCCCTAGGTCCCAAATAGTCGAATAACGAGCCAGTTTGTGGATATAATCTACACATGTGCAAATAAAGGTCATTTGTAACACCCACAGAGACGAATACTGGATAAGTGATCATGAAAGTTATGTAATCTTTATTAATTTATTCGCGGACGGTACATTCTTTGATACACAGATGGAAGTATTTTTCTCAAAAGGGGCAAACAAAAGGTATTCATGAAGTACCTCCGTCACTTTGGCATTGATTATTCTAAAATGCACAAAGTGGGACGTCTTCATGTGTAAAAGATCTGTGGTTGTTTTTTTTCATCTGAAAGGATGGTTGATCGAAAGGACCAAAGAAATTTTGCAGGTTAAGAGTAGGCCTACATATGGATATTTATTACTATTATCTATTAGAATTTACCCTTGGTATTTTTTTTATCTTTCTGAACCCCCCCCCCCCCTAGTAACTCTAGGCAAATTGAATTATATCGCAATGTATGGCTCGATAAAGTCCAAGATATTGTAATTTTCCCATAAAAAAGGTTTTAATGATATGGTGACACCAGATTTTGTTTTGAAATATTTCCTTAGGGACTGAAAGAAGGGCTGACATTACTGGTGAATGTGATGGAAGGTTGATATAGATAGAGAGAAGAACTAATACTGATACCTTTGTTAATCTTTGTCTGTTGTGTATGGGAACCAGGTTGTTCCTGTGGTAAACATTGGGAATGATGGAATTCAGTAGTCAAAAGTTTAACATTGTTATTGTCATGTTATGATATCTTACAAATTGTATACTAATATTGATATCATTTAGCATTACAATGCAGTAAGTTTCATTCGTTCTGTTTCGTTCATGTATTTATTTCCCCATGTTTATTGATGAGAACCTGCAAAAAAGTGACTTTTGCGCAATTCAAAGAATAAACAATTTACCTGAATCAATAATGAAATGTATTTCCTGTTTGCAGCTTCAATATTTCCATAAGGCTGTGCATTTCTAATAGAATTGAATAAAAGAAATTGTCAAATACTCTTTTCTCTCTCGATAGCATACTCTTATACCATTGACTAGAGTATAATCATATTGTTACAATAATCATAAATGTTATGTGAATTATGTGATACAAAGTTCTGGTCTGTGTTGATATGATCGATTGTTAGATGAGACAGATGAAAATGAATAGAATGTCAGTTTTTTTCAAAAGGAATTGATGGTGTGTACATGATGCATTGAAATATGGATTATCTTCACATGAAATAAACATGCATTAGATGAATGTTGATATGAAAAGTTTCTGTGTCATACATTATTGTGTTTTGGAATGCTCATATAGTTGAGTGAAGCCTTGAGGAGCAGGGGTGCTAATGCCTACAAAACAAATGCATGTGGCAAGAAGAGAGAGAGAGAGAAGAGAGAGAGAGAGAGAGATTCAAACACAGACTGAAAAAATAGGGGAGGTAAAAAGTAGTGAGAGAGAGAGAGAAGGGGGGGGGGGGGGGGGTGTAAGACAGAGAGAGGGAGGCAGAGAGACAGATTGTGTGAGAGATAGATGGAACGTGAAAAAGACAGAGAGTAGGGTATTGCGAGTATATACAACATGAATAACGATACAATTTAGAATTCAAGATGACAATTAATGGCAAGAGAAGAGTATTACAGCATCAATAACATAACAGTAATTAAAGCTTATTACACAAAAACAAATAGCATTAGATTAATGAATGACATGCACAGTGCCTGCTAAACAGTTTGGTTACTATTCAAACAAACATTGAAAAAGGGTCAATAATGAGACATCAACAACTGTCTCTTTACTAGTACATACAAGAATGAAGAGTTTATGAGTTAGTTTGTGAAAACTGACAAACGCCATCTTTGAAAAATTCAACTACAACCATTTTTAGCTTTGTGTTTGGCTGTTTACTACCACCGTAGATTTACCGAAATTCAACCAATCACAGCCAAGTATACTTATCATCTTGCGATCGATAGCGAACTTGCCAGTGCGGTAAATGAGACGAAGTTTGGTCAAATTTGGGCAGTCTTTCTGTTTACGCTGAGTTTTTATGACATATATTGAAAGGTGAGTGTTTAAACAATGATTTGATTTCGCTAATATTTTGCTCACTGTGACATTTCATTGATATGGCCATAAAAGCCAGTTTTCTTTTACTTCCGCCTTGGTTCGTATCCCTGGCAGCGCAGGACGCTTCTCCGCCGCCCAGCCATGGCATCTACAGTGCAGTTTACATGTTACTGTAGCAGCTGCACACGCCTACGCTAGCATATACATGTACGCTAGTGTGGGTCATATCAGACTGTCAATATTTATGACATGACATTTGTTTGCATGCACGTACAAAACTAGGCTAAGCCCAAGTAAAGCGGCTAGGCTACCCATTACTGGAATATCTAATAGTTAGATATTCCATTAGATAAACCTGGCATTTGATAAACAGGTACAGGTGGAGAGTGCTATGTGTGTCTGTCAGACTCAGAGTGAGGCTCGGACTCGGCCTGGCTCACTTGACTTCAGTGAACTCGCTCACTCACTGATTCTGTGAAGACTGAAGTGATGTGTGTTTTGTAGAAGTTATGACTGTGATGTGAGAGTGTGGATTATCTTGATTCATGCAAATGTGATTCTAGTCAGAAATACCCATTTGGTATAGTCTAATCTAGCTCTAGGGAATTCTTTAATAAATCACAATTGTCAACCTTCCCCAACAGTAGGGGAGCTGGTCCGAGAATGAGGATCGTTTGCATAAACGGGGATATCCTTGTAAACGCGGACAAACCGCGTCCTAAAAATAAGGATCGTCTGCAACCTTTTTTTTCTTTTGCGCTCTGCGGTTGGAGGATTCTCAATCCGTGCCCTGGTAATGCGAAAAAACAGTTCAACGTCTACTTTTACAGGTTGTCTGTCTTCCCGGGATTTATCGTTTATAACGTGAAAGTCTCTGTGCTGCATCAATGAGAATTACATAATGGAGCGTCATCGCGGAATTCGTTTTTCACATGGCAAATGTGCAGATCGTCAAAATGCTGACGATCCTTATTTTATAGGACACAATTTTTCCACGTTTATGAGGATCCTTGTTTATGCGGACGATCCTTATTCTCGGACTAGCGCCCCTACTGCCCATACACAGTTACAGATGTCAGACTGTATACCCTACACTGTACCCTCGACCTCGTTGCATGCACAACTGCTGATTGTGCCCTTTTGTTCTTTATCTAGACTAGTTTAAATGGTTTGATTTAGAAAACAATAATAATTGTATATAGACTTTAGACCCCTACTATAAAAATAACATAAAAACAGTGTATTGCACACGATGAGATCAGCAATCACACACTGACAATATTGTGTAACCTCCCCACACTGCACTGACACAACCCCATATGATGTACGGTACTTCGGTCATTTTCTGTACTCTGTATAGAGGCAGTCAGTGAAGCTATACGTCTCGGTGAAACTGAAAGTAGATACAAGACTAGAGACTGAAGCTTGCGATCTACATTAGGCCAAATGACAAAAATGAAGTGTTTCTTGTCCCTGCCCGCCTCCTTTTGGGCCGCCGCTTTAATTTTTTTACTATTTACTATTCAGAAGAAGAAGAAAAAAAAAAAATGCCTGTGATATGCTTCTAAAGTGATACAAATCATTTGTTTTGTCATGCATTGCATCGGTATTATCTCATCACAATGTCCGATCTTGAGGAGGAAGTCCTACTTGATTTAGACATGAAAATTGATGAAAACAGCTACACTGTACACAGCAAGTGACAGTGATAGTGATGATGATGATGGGGAATTAGTGAGATAGAAGGAAGAGGAAGTCTAAGAGAAGAAGAAGACAACAATGATGGTGCAGCTGCGGGGCAAGTCATAGCTTATCTGCACGAATCTGAGCCCCAGGCTCAGACAGGTGGGCGCCGGAGACTGGCTTGGCTTGCCTGTGAAAGCAGCGTTCTGTAAAAGTACTGTGAACTACATGTAGACCCACACTGGGAGATATATTTAGTCATTTTTGGAAAGTTTAAGATCATTCTTTGCAAATTTCAAGCAGATTAAATTATAGACGTACATGTATCAACGATTCAAACTTGCAAATATTAATTACAATTAGATCCTCATCGGAAATGGAACTGCACATCATTATGATGATTTTCAATCTCAGAATTTGTAACAGAAGCAATTGAACTCCATAAAATATCATCATCATCCCTATTTATACAATGCCATCTCAACAAACAACAACATACTTTTTCCAAATGATAAGAATTTCTCTGGTATACTTGAGTCTCATTCATGCTGACACTGTGACACACCATAGAGGGTGCAAGACTGGAGCAAAAGAAAAAATATTTTTCAACATGTATGGTAAGTGTGTACCTGTGTACTATGGCCTGTGTATGGCGAAAATCAAAACATTGGTATGGTTCTTTAAATGCTTGTCACCCTTTTACAGGTTTACACCTTCCTACTTTCTGTGACTGCTGTTTTATTTGGAAAATAACAATGACACTGCAGTATACCTGCACATGAACATGTTGCTGTAGCTTGTTTGTGCTAACCAGCTCATGCATAAGTTTTGTGTTCCAACAGTTTCTCACATGCTAGATAAGATCAACATTGCTTGGTGCAACCATGGAAACACAAATGTTGATTTTAGGGACAATGGGCCATGTACACAATGAACCTGGAAATGTAGAAGTAACGTGCATATCAAGTTTACATTGTACCTGCACATATTGATTTGGAAGTGGTACAAGCCATGTTGAATCTTCCTGTTTACTAATGTTTTTCAAGTTGAACTGTACACTCATCTGAACCTGTGGTTACCAACTATTCATTCACCTGCAATTTTCAAAATGGCATCTTTTTTGATGAAATTTGCTATGCATACATTGCTATGTCGGGCAAGCCTTTTAGTCCTTGGGAGAAACTTTTGTTCAATAAAAAGGTGTGCTGCTGTAGTACACAGGTCTTTGTAACTGTACTACAAAGAGAAACTCGGTCAAATTGTGTTGTGGTTAAGAAAGAGAGTCGTAAAACACACTGGTATTGTGTTGCCTTGTATTATTTGCCCTCATAAAAAGGCAGCACAATGAAATTAGCAGGTAATGTTGTAACTATAGTGGTCATGAAAACTAAGTTTATTACCCTAAGTTAATTACATGTACATGTACTTGAACAATGTTAATGCATTGTAAAATTTTCTTGTAAAGTGTTGTGGACAGGCCAAAGGCAAAGTCTTCTAAAAGAAACTTGCTGTTTTGCCTCAAAATGTTTTTTTTTGTTTTATTCAGTCCTTCTGATTAGTAATGATTTTGCGACCAGTCTGCAACTTCCTTTTAAAAGTTTTGTATTTTACAACATGAACATACAGTACGATCAAAGAATATTTTGTTTTATTAGGGGGGGGGGGGGGGGAGGTAGTACCATAGTATGAACATCTACATGTTTTATTTGATAATTGATTATCTTAATAAATAGTACCTTCTGTCAGAGAGTTTTTTGAATTTATATGTTTCATTGATTTTGATATCCATAATATAAGACAAAACAGATAATGTCCTGAAATATAATAGTGAAAAAAGATTATAAAAAACAAAACGCAAACAGAAAAAAATGACACCCCAAAGAAATTAATTTAAAAGAAATCCTTCAATGTGAGAGAAAATAAAAGGTGAAGATACCTCCTTCTGTACCGAACTCAGATTAATTTTAATAAACAATGAATAATCTTGACCTTTTATGAATAAAGCTGATGAAAAGTATTTTTGTGCCTTAAAATTCATACCAAAATTATGCATAATTGTAATAACAAATTCATACATTCATTCATTCGCTTTGGTGTGTTTATAAAATACAGTGTATTATCTTGAAACCAGTACAAAGACTGATTAATACAAAGTTCACAGACATACAAACTCAAGTACCTTAAGGCACTGATGTCACCAACATCCTGGTTTTGGTTATAGGCATTTGTTCTAATTTCTGTGAAAGCCCCACCAAGGGATCACCACTATTCATGCGTGATGAATGCCAGAAGTCTGGGCCATTTTCTGAGTGCTATATAGCATGTCATCCTCTATTGTTCCTTTCCATAAAGAGAAATGCCCCAGGCCATAAATTACTCAACTTGATTGTGCTCGGTTTCTGAACATTAGATTTAATCTGAAAGAATTGGGACATATTAGTGATGGATGATCTTTATCAATCATGTTTTGGATACGTTTCAACTTTTAAGAATGTTGTGGCAACAGGATTTTATTGTTTTTTGTACAAGAACTTGATATTGATTGATATACATGTATGCACACATTTTGAGGAAAAATGAGTTGAAACTTAAATTTAAATTTAAAAAAAATTGCTTGAGAAAACCCAAAGGGAACTTTTCATTAACTAACAATGTGCTGGAAAGGAAAATGTACAAATATGTACATGTAAGAGATAGTATAACAATCGATTACAAGAGTACTTTACCTTTCTGGAGAAAAAAATAATATGAACATTGTAATAAGCTTGTATGAACTACCCACCCCCCTTTTGTTTAACCCGTTGACTATTGAATTCTCATGTGCAAAAACGACTTCATGTACTGTACATACATGTATGTATATGTAATACATGTGTCATGTGAAGGCTAATAATAGTACATTTGCACAATCTATTAAAGCCCATTCACACAGCCCCAACACCATTTTGAAAAATCATCTTTTTTTAAACTTCCATTTAAACTGCTGGAAAAACCCATAAGAAAACGTTTGTGTGTTTGATCATTCCGATTTTTCTGTGAATAGTGCGCATGCGTGACTTATCGCTGCTCAGCATGTGATCGCACGGAAGTGAGGAGAGTTACGTGACTAAAACTGGAATCATTCTGCAATGTTTCGAGAGTGGGCATATACACTGCAAAAATCTGTAAAATTTCTGCCGCCATTTCAAAAAACCACACACCATAGAGGTGTTTTTTTTTCTTCAGTTTTGGCTGTTCTTCGATTGTGGCTGTTCATCCTGTTTGCCGGTAATTGCTTTTATAGCAACTAGCAACAAAACAATGTAAAGTGAGAAAAGTTGATGATTTTTGCTTGCTGTGGAAATGCAGCCATTGATTCCATAATCTGGCTCGATCTATTTTTAGAGGTGCATGATACGGTATTATCAAGCATTGTTCCAAATGGCCTATACTGTTGCTGCAATTAGCTTGTAGCACCCCGATTGTGCAAATAATTGGTTATCTGCGGATGTCCTTCGATCATGCCAACTTCGAAGAGGGCAAATACAAACAAATGCAAATAGCGATGTACATTGATGTAAGCACACTTGTGAAGTTGTTATGTACCTTGGTGTTATAAGGAGCCAAAGTACTTGAGTGTCAGCAATCAATAAGATACGGAAGAAACTTGTAACTAATGTTTGGATTCACGCGCGGATGTTTTGTGTAGATTCTGCTTTCAGACCCTTGTAAAGAGATCCTTGTAAACTTAAAGGTAAAGACCAGTATTGGAAATGCCCCAATTTCAAAAAAAATAAATGGAAGCTCTCATGACCAATCATGTGAAAGAATATGTTTCGACTAATACATGATGATAACAAATTTGCCGGGAAACCGCCTACTAATTGATATATTTGGTAAATTAGTTTATCTATTGGACTGTGAGAGATAAACGCACGTGTGCGTATAGTCCTCTATCTTTCTGTGTACAGTGCTTGTAACTTTACGAAGACTGGGCCAAATTTCTTATCATTTTGATGATTCCAGAACCTTGCAGTATACATGTACACACCAATACTTACATGTATTTGCTAGATGATCAACCTTTTCTGATCGATTCCACAACGTTTCTTTCACAATGCAGCGATAAGCTGTGATTGAAAATTAAAAGATTTTTTTATTTGATTGCAGTTTTAATGCAGCTACATGTACTGGGTACCTCCTTTATGATTGTCTTCAGAGTCTGAGCTATACCATTTTACAGCAGCGAAAAATATACATGGGAGCTCGGGGCAAAGTTGCCCCCGAACTGCCAAAGAGAGCCCCCGAAAGTCATGAAAGAGCCCTCCAAAATTTGCATAGAGTTCAATGCAAAACAAATTAAAGAGTGTTATTTTCATGCAAGCAAGCTAGAAAAGTTGTCCCCAAAATTTATTAATATCCCCCCTGTTTTACAGACCATACTTACATGTACATCAACAGAGGGACAGAGGGGGAGGAAGGGAAAGAGAGATATATAGAAAGAAAGATGGCTGTAAATCCAGGCAACCACTTCAAAGCAACACAAATTTTACAGCATTTAGGCTTGTCTCAAGTTATTCTGACTTTTGTCAAACGTGTCAAAACAGAGTCTCAGTACACAGACTAATCCCCTCTGCAAAAGAAGAAGTGTGTTTACCAACTTGTAAGAAAATATAAGAAAAGGATCCACCCTTTCAAGAAGGGGTGGGTTTTTGTGTTGTGGCTGCCCCTTATTGTCCCCCTGTCCCCTGGTGTACACAGCCCTTCAGAATTGGATACATTGTAAAGACGGAAATAGAGAAGGGGACCATTGAAACTTGAAAGTGTCTGAACTTCTCTTTCTTCTCCGAGTAGTTACCAGCTTTCGAGTCTGCATGCTCACAAATTGCAAGAAGTATTGTGTGCCGAGGCCTGTAGCAGTACGTGTGTTCTTTGACACCATACATGTAGATGCCAAAGATAGTATTTTGGGAAGATTTCATGAAACACAAATAAAGAGTATTTCAGTCTTGAAGTCACTCCATTTTGAAATGTGGACAAAAAGATATTTTAAGTTATTGTTTGAAGGCAAACTGATAAGTTAAGGAACTTATAGACCCCACATTTATAATACAAAGTGTTGCCCAAAAGTAATTGACAGCACGTAAACAAAGAAAACAGAAGCATTTACTATTGTAGGAACTATTTCTTCACTAAACTGATTATAGAAATTAGATACAGTTGCCAAACGTTAAATTTCATTAAAATAGTGTACTTTTAGAAAGCAAAATGGATCGGTATGCGGAATTGCATTTTTTGTTAAGAAGAAGAACGAAAAAAGAATTCAAACGAAGAAGGAAACGTTTCAAAATATTGTTTTGAAGTAAAGTTTTCAATTCAACTTGTTTCAATCATTCTTGAAAATGATATTGTTTCAAACCCAGATGAAAAGAATATCATTACTTTGTGAAATATGATTACTTATAGCTAATGTACATGTAGAGTAATACGACTTCCAAAAATGATGAAAGACCACTCCCGTCTATTAAAAGAAAAAGTTGGGGACAGAATCAGAATAATTAAAGTATATATCCTTGCATTGAGTGATTAAAATTGCAGGATAAAAAATGTCAGTACTTTATTTTTCACAGGCTACTTTGAATAACCAAACTTGGGGATATTCACTGTACAAGTATTCCTTTAACAGAAAAACTTACATGTAGTTTAAAGTGGCTTTAAAAAAAAAAGACATTTGCAATGTCTCTTCTTTACAGTTTTGTTTGCCAAACAACCTCAGCCCTAATTGTCTCTCTTTGTCACTGAATATTCAAAAGGAAACCTCTTAAAATCTAATTGCAGGGCTTCGTGACTTGTCATCCAAATTACACTAGATTTACTGCAGGTCCACAGGCCATAAAAGCTGTACCAAAATCTCTGTTAAATTAATAGTCTAAAACTTTATACCTGCAGTTTTATCTTGCTGTTGACTCCATTTTATAGGTTTCTGCTTAAGGGTAAGTGGCAAGAAGCTAAATTTCATTTTAGCTGATAATGAAGTTTGATTGTTGCAATTTTATGTACATGTTGTCATGTACAAATGTACACTGTATTCCTTACAGGGGAATCGGCTGTAAAAAGAAAGTGCTGTTTCACAGTTGAAAGATAATTCCTGGGCTGCACTGAAGAGTCAACATAATGTAAGTCGGTTTATACTGTCAGTGTCAAATACCTCATTTAAAAACAAATTGGTATGTTTTGTGCTCCCGTTTACACCTGTGGGAAAACATCACAGACTGAAAAGCTTATACCCTTTTCTAACTGCACCGATTTTCATCGGATGCATCCGGACGCATCCGATGAAAGTGGCAGTTAGAAAGCAACAGAGGAGAAAAGGGCGATTAAATAGCCGATGAAAAGAAGAGAAATAGGCGATTAAATTCTCCTGCTCAAGAGCAGGAGAAATTCTCATTCTATCGGTGTGACACCGATGAAACGTGCAGTTAGAAAACGTTTGGGAGAAAAGGGCGATGAAAACAGCGATTAAAATGGTCAATGCTCGCAGTATACGCGCGCTTTATCGTAACCAGCTGTGTTTGTTGACTTATGGTTGAACATGCTGCATGCTAGCTAGATGGAGCGCGGGCTTAATAATTACGCAATAACCCCAGTCGTAAAAAAATAGGAAAAAAATAGGGGAAAAACAGGGAAAAAATAGTCTCGAAAATATATTTTTTTTCTATTTTTTCCCTATTTTTTTAAAAGGAAAAAATAGGGAAAAAATAGTTTTGGTAATAGGAAAAAAATAGGTTTGAAACAATTTTTTCTATTTTTTTCCTATTTTTTTCCTATTTTTCAGACCTGAAAATAGGAAATAAATAGGGAAAAAATAGTGTAGAAAAAAGTGAAGAAAATAGTAAAAAAAATAGTGATAACTAGGTGCTTAGTGAACAGTGAAAAGTAGTGAGGAAATAGGAAAAAAATAGTGAGAAAATAGGAAAACAATAGTAAGAAAATAGGAAAAAATAGTAAGAAAATAGGACAAAAATAGTAAGGAAATAGGAAAAAAATAGTAAGAAAATAGGAAAAAAATAGTAAGGAAATAGGAAAAAAATAGTAAGAAAATAGGAAAAAAATAGTAAGAAAATATGGGAAAATAGTAAGAAAATAGGAAAAAAATAGTAAGGAAATAGGGGGGGGGGGAATCACTCATCCTTTACTTTCATAGATTTCTCAAGCACTACCATCTCACACATCCAGTCAACGACTCTGTACATTCAACTAAATCATACAGTGCAAACTTGATATAAAGAGATCAGTTATACCTGAAATGACAAGGTAATTTACCAGCTTTTGGGGGTTAAGATTTCTTGGTTGCACATGACCTCATTGTCAAAAGTTTCCACTGTAGAATAGTCACCCTACTCCTACAGCTCTTTTCTCTGCATCGATGCACCTACTCAGTTTGCCAAATTCACTTCATCCTTTCAGTCCAATCCATTCAGTAGAACATTTAAAATAGTCAATGGGTATATGGAAAATGTTATACAGTCCACTCCTATTATAACAAACATGGATACACCAAGATTTTATTATCAGGCAATTCTCATCAGTCCCAATTTTAAACAAACCAATGTGTTCAGTAACTTGAGTATAACATGATTTCATTTTAACAAGGAAATTGGCTTGGTCCCGAGCACCTCGTTACAATGGCAGTGGACTGTAACACACAAAAAGAATAAAAGGAATTGTGTCAAATAAAATACATGTACTTTATTTTCGAGAGGTGAACACAATGACATGAGTTTAGTATAGTATGTGTGTTCATATACGGTAAGCAAATAAATAAAAGAACTTAACTGATATTTACAATCTTTGGTTAAGTACTGTAGTGTACATGTTGTAGTAATAGAGTTGTTCATGGTTTGCTATGATTATACACTAACAAAAAAAAAAGACCAATGCGACTGCGTCTCCTATATGCCTCCGCCTTAAAAAAAATATCATCCACCTAGAATGTAGCTTTCTATTTTTGTTCAAATAAAGTATTCAGGTGAGTTTCAGGACTATTACTGAGCCGATGCGGATATATGCTAGGCGATCACAAGCTCTCTCCCTCACTAGTAACCAAATAAAGCAGTATTCTGGACATGAGAGTGTTGTTTTCTGTCTCTTTTATTACAATTTAATATTACAAAGTGCTCTTAATAATGTAATAACATTTTCAAACCTCAAGAAAATCATGACAAATAATATTTTTTTTCTCGTTATTTACAAAGATAACAAAATAAAATAAATCTTAAAACAGATTTTTCAACAATGCATGCATGCTTTATAGTACAGTTGACATGTTACATAATTTTCTCAATCTCAATTGAACTGTCAAAATCTTAATACAATCATCATAATCTAGAAACACTTACTACAAAATCAATGACATGTCATGTCATTGAGATATATTATATAAACAAGAAAATGAAAGACTTACATGCTACTATTTTCAAATAGTTTTACAAAGTATACCATCATTACCATGTATCATAAGTAATGGTCTTATGGTCCTTTATCTTCACAATATGCAGGCACTCATTGTGTACACATACATGTTGTACTTGCCTATGAATCTCAATGATTAGACATAAGAATTACATAATAAAATGGAAACAAATACTAACGTAAAGGATACAGATGTTGGTCTTGCTGTTCACAGGCATCTAATCAAATGGTGGTTGTACGTTACATGTACATTGTAGCTTGATTAGTTTCAATGGATCTGTAAAGATATAAATGAAATGTGAGTTAGGGGTTAGAATAATCATGCATTGGTACATTTATGAACATGCAATTAATACTTAGTACAAGTATTTATGTATTTCATAATGAAAAATTCAAAGGCACAGAACATGTGTGTACAAAAGTATGATAGCAAAAAAGATGCCAGGCTGACGACGAACGGATGGTGAAACAACGGAGTCATCAAAGAGCTGTCAAGGTGCATGAAATGTAAACCACTCAGGTAGGCAATTAATTAGAGTTATTTTATTCTTAGATATATCGGGTGAACATACATAAAATAAAACATAAAACACAGAAAAGAAAATAGTAAAGGAACAATTTTTTGAAGAAAAAAATAAAAAGGAAAGAGAAAAATAATGTAGATCTAGGTAGAACTTGTGCCACCTGCAAATTATTGTTCTAGCATAATGATGAGGTAAACTACTCTAATATTTTGATGTCAGATCTTAACTAACAAACATGAAATAAATATACCCAAACAAATTATCAACAATAGATTTAGATTTCTACTTAGTAAGGACATACCTCGCAGACACACTCTCGGACTTGGAAGACTTGCTCTTCTTAATCTTGCGTGGACCGTGGTGCTTTAGCAGGTTGTGTTTTCTGATTCCTAGAAAAATAATTTGAGATACAATTTAGCCTAAAACCACATCAAAACATTATATCATGCAAGGCAATATAATTGACAGACGTAGTAATGGTAAAAAATCTGAAATTTCTACGTGGATTTATTGTAATCACGTTTGTTTACATTCACTCATTCACTATACAGACACTACACTGCACTTGGGGATTCACTTCACTCAGCACTACATGGGAATATTGATCCGTAAAATAACATTCTATAAGCCTACTATGTCTATGAAGTAGCATTATATTCAACAACAGACACAATAAAAATATATATATCATAATATAATTAAGTTTCAGAAATAAACGTACCTTTTCAGCTGTTTTCTGGTGCCAGTTCCGCTCGTCGATCGTCCGTCATTCGACAACAAACTTGTTTCTCTACGAGTGGGACTAGTAATATTTTGAAAAATTGTCGGGCTCATTTTCTTGGGAAGAATCACTAAAATGGGATAAGGAGGCATCGGAGTATGAGGAGTCACTATCTCTTGATGAAATTTCATCGCTAGAATAATTGCTGGAAGACATTTTGGTGTGATTTGGAGACGTTTGATGAACGGAAATCAGCAAAAGTCCGATGCGCACATCAGTGCGCCAGTGGGGGAAAAAAAAAAACGGGTAATTTTCAAATTACGTCCGGGTACTTGCGTACTGTCCTCTACGTTGAAACTTTACTCACACATAGAACGGGAATATCTCGATCGAATGCTTTTTTTTTTCTTTTAATAAAGGAGATTTTTTTTTTGAAATTTCTATGTGTACATTTTCTTTTTACACATGGTTTATGTATGGTTATCTTTGAGTGCACTAGTCACTACTATAGTTTTGTAAATAAAATCAAGAATATTAATAAAGGAACAAAATTGAAATTTCGTACATTTTCTTTTTACACATTGTTTATTTATGGTTATCTTTGAGCTCACTATTCAATATGTGACTCCACAGCTAAAAACCACCAATAAGTCGCAAAATGAACAACAGAGATAATGGCAGGAGAAGCGGGCTTTTTTAATAGGATGCCAGTCATAAACAATGAAAATATGCAAGTTTAGAAAATAGACAAAAAATAGTTTACAAATTTGTATCATGTCATAAAAAATGTAAGTGCAAAAAATAGGAAGAAAATAGTACTCGCAAATAGGTAAAAAGAAGTCTGAAAAAGATAAAGGTGAAAAAATAGGAAAAAATAGTCTGAAAAAGATTAAGGTGAAAAAATAGGGAAAAAATAGTCTGAAAAAGATTAAGATGAAAAAAATAGGGAAAAAATAGTCCTATTTTTTTCATATTTTTTTGGAGAAAATAGGAAAAAAAATAGTCTGAAAAAGATGAAGGTGAAAAAATAGGGAAAAAATAGTTTGGTACTCGAAAATAGGAAAAAATAGAACTATTTTTTTCTTATTTTCTTTAAAAAAAATAGGAATAAAATAGTCCACAAAAGTTGAAGGTGAAAAAAATGGAGAAAAATTAGTTTGTGCTTGAAAATAGGAAAAAAATAGGACTATTTTTTTCCTGTTTTCTTATAGGAAATAGGAAAAAAATAGTCTGAAAAAAAATATAGGTGAAAAAAATAGGGAAAAAATAGTTTGTACTTGAAAATAGGAAAAAAATAGCCCTATTTTTTTCCTATTTTCTTGAAGGAAATAGGGAAAAAATAGTCTGCATTTCCAGAAAATAGGGAAAAAATAGGGAAAAAATAGGGAAAAAATATATTTTCGCAACACACAAAACTACTAGGGAATTCTTCACTTCCGGCATGGGCTCGCCACAGCGAGAGAATTTCACCGGCAGTTAGAAAGCAACGGGGAAAACTGCGGTTTCACCTTTGTTTACATAAGGAAAATTCAATCGGTATTTTCATCGGTGTGACTCCGATAGAGTGCAGTTAGAAAAGGGTATCAGTGATGTTTTGGCGTGTTTTGGTTGGTAATTGATGCGCATGTGCGTCTCCGATGCAATATGTCTTCGATCAGCTGTTCCTTTCTCACCAATTCAGCACAAATATCAATTTTCTGTCCCTCTAACTCTAAGAGACAATTTTTTTCTTCTACTTTGTTTCTTTCAAAAGTTACCACGTAACCTAAACTGTGTAAGAAGGAAAATAAGTTGTACTTGGGGCTCTTGTTGAGTTTGGGAAGTAAAATTCTCACTCCAATGTGCATACGCTTTTTTATAACAAATTGTGCGATTGTTCATTTTTCTGTGAAATGTGAATAATGTGAAACTGCTTTAGTGACCACCTGTCTACAAATACCACTTTTTTTGTTTCCCCCGAAAATAGTTTCACATTGAAACATGTACCAAAGGAACCTGTCTACAGCGACCATTTTTTGTGGTCACTATAGACAGGTTTGACTGTACAATCTTTATATATTAATTAAAGCAAACTCCCTACATTTATTAAACTCTGGCCTTGAGGGTTGATCAGCGTAATATGTGGGCATCGTAATATATACTAGGTGGAGCCTTTTCAAACTCACCGGCCCATCATATCACCCCTACAGCCTTGGCGGAAATGCAAGTTCGTTCATGGCCACTGAAAACAATACACTGGGTTATCCATATTGATTGCCATTGTGCGTTACAGGTGTGTAATGCACTAAGACCTGCTTTATATATTCTTAGACAGAAAGAAAGAAAAAATCGCTTCGTTGATCATTAGATCACACCCAATTGATTATAGTGATAGAAACATCACCCAGCGAGGGGGTAGTGTAAATAGAATCACCACACATCATATACCGGTATATGAAAGTATACTGTATTGGTGTTACTTTTTGATGAGGTACCAGCAGAGATGGGGATCGAGCTGGAACGGGGGAAAAAGTGGAGAGGAAACGATAAGCAGGTGTTTTTTAGAGTAGCGTTTGCAATTCTACTCATGAATGTTGATAATTTATTCATTTGGTATGAAAGATGGAGATAAATATAGTATAGAGAGTGTATTTTATCACTGTAATTGTAAAGATGTACAGCTACTAGAGCTCAAAAAGTAAGATTTCTTTGGGGCAATATCTTTTTTTGTTTTAAACATCTTTTCAATCTACATGTGCATGTATCTAAAGCTACAAGTACCTGTAGCTGTACATGTTCTGTTGTCCCTTTTAAATTGTAAAGTAGTCGCTCCACATACATGTACATGTACATGTACATGTACTTTTGTAGTATGTGAAGTGATCACAAATGCTCATGAATTTTTAAACATAAAACAATTGAAAACAGTTGAAACTACTGAACCATCAAATTAAATTTGTGCATACATTGTAGCATATCATGATGTCCATATATTAATTCCTTGCAAATTTCTTTCGTAATTTTCTTATTCCAGCTAGTACTACCCAACAGTTTATAGTTTATTGATAAAACCATTGAATATACTGGATAATTCTTTATGTACTGTGCTGACACAAACATCATCACTTCATATAGTCTTTACCATACACATGACTAATAGCTTTGTCTGACCTACATGTATGTGACGTTCTGCAATATTGATTTTTGTCGCCAAAAGCCCCCATTGTTGTCGATTAATAGAAGATCAATACTTGCATGTAGTTTGCCTTTGCATGACTGGAGACTCTTCGGAAAAGTTATATAGAGTAGAGTCGTTGATCGTTGACATTACGTCAAGATGACGCTCGAAAAACTTTGAGGAAAGGATGAAGGGCTTAATTTGTTGTTGTTTATAAGGAGTGACAGATAGGTCTGTCAGTAAATTGGGATATAAAGGTAGTGATGGATTTGCGCGTGGGAAAGATGTACAATGTACAACAGGCACACCTGCAAAACCCTATCAGTTATATACATGAATGCAAGGAGGATAGTAGACCCGAGGATCATTTTGATCAAGTACATGTTACTGTACTGTATGTTTTCCCTTTACCAGGTACAGGTGGTTGCCAAACTATAATTGATGATTATGGCCTATCGTGAAAGTTTTTTTTAATAAGAGCGCGAAGCTAAGTTTAAATCCTGAAAAATAGGTTAAGTTACAGTATGTGGTCCTACTGATCCACTGTTATTTCATTTGTTTGGAGCGAGAAGACTCAATGAATTTTTTCATAATTTTTTTTATGGATTACCAATGACGATGCCCAGTAGACTTGTAGAGGGCCATTGAAGTATATATTAGACTAAACACAGTTTTATTAGTGCCATTATTTGTTTATTTTTTATTACCACTTATTTTTTTATTTATTGATTTTCCCATCATCATCATCATCATCATACTTTGCAATTGCATTACTTGCTATTATAAAGTATGATGGGGGTTGGGTGTCCAGACACTGAACAAACATACAGACTTCTCTCTTGCCTTCAGATTTGAGAGAAAATATTCATCAAATATAGCACTATATACCATCGTGAATATTTGTCCTTTCAAAGATTGTCCAACAAAAGTCTTAAGAAGATTTATGAAATATTGCTTTTTAAATTCTTCAAATTGCTGTTTTAAAGGCCGTCTGTACTAGTTTGGCTAGGAGGGATTAAACCACCCAGGGTGTTCACTGACAGGTGGATATCTCATCAACTCAGCTCTCAATTAACATAAGAAAAAGAGGATCATGGGGGACCAATGGTCACCAATTAGGCATTGCTTTTTATATAGAGGCAGCAAGTAGTACAGTAGGGCTTTAAATCGACTGTCCGGATACGCAACCTGTCCGGACCCGCAACATCTGGGTATAATACTGTATGTATTTGGTTGACTAAGGAATTTGAATATCATTCTATATTTTCTATTACCTTATCTTATTCAGCAGGTCGGAATGCTTTATTTTTTTGCCGAGATGAAATTTGTCTGATTCCACGCCCACAAACATTGCTGATTCCATTCTTACTTTACCCGTGCCAGTGGATACAAGCTAGCTGCACAAAGCCAGTTCAGTCAGAAAGGAGACCAAGAAATACCGGGTAGGTAAATGAAAATGAATCACCTTCTATACTCAATCCAAGATGCATTTTCTGACATTTACCTGAATGTTTAATAGTGCTGTATAGATAATTACTGTAAGGTGTATCACAGTATCGTAGTGGTGCTTTACATTTTATTATGTAATACCCATTTTTCCAAAGAATGCGTAAGATATCTTTAGGTTATCATGATATCCCTTGCTTTAATTGAGCCAATTAAGTTGCCAAATGGTATTAAGAGTTCTTAAATAGGGCTACAGACTTTTTACTAACATTTTATGGGACTGGACATTCCTCTCTTTGGAGAATTGAAGTCTTTTGATATTCAATTTATATTATTATAAATGATGATGAAGATCGAAGAAAAAAAGCATACATTGAAATTAATTGAAAACATTTTGAGAGCTAACTGGTCATCAATAGGTCTTTTTCATAATTATGCAATCAAATCTAATGCATACATCTTTGTTAGTGCCTTGTTACAAATATTTCATTCACCTGTTATGAATAATTGTATTTCAATACTGGTAGTCAGAATGCGAATTGCATACATGTACATTACGTGTTGTTAGGTGGGCAGGCCGTACTGTTTTACCCTACCTAGAAACAATTAACATACATGTATACATAATTTGCATTCTGATTATTTAAATGGGCATTTCCATGTTAAGTGGGTACTTCTGTGATGTAAATATGGTCAAAATTGTTTTCACCCCTAGAGCAATCAAATTTCTCCCTTTGCTTGTCCAATATCTATATTCTATATTTTTATGAGGGAAAAGATAAGTGTGATTTCATGTTAACTTTGCAGAGGTCGTAAAGTAGGACATGTATTGGGGGGAACGTATGTAACATTGGACAGAAATTTGTAACTTAAATTACCTCTGATTTATTATTTGCTCAATATATAAATGCAATGTTCATTCATGTGAGTTAAGTATCAATAAAACATCAATTTAACAATCATCTCAGATTTTGCTTCTTTTTTAAATTTTTTTTTATAGCTTTTTTTGTGAATCAGAAAAACAAATATTTAAGGAATATTTGCAATGTATCATGTATTATTGAATGAATAAATCTTTCACACATGTTTTAATGGTGCGTACTCTATTAATTTGGTGTCACTGTGTACTGGATGTTGATGCTATGTTCATATATTCCA
The DNA here is from genome assembly GCA_035222895.1 of Strongylocentrotus droebachiensis. Classification (NCBI taxonomy): domain Eukaryota; kingdom Metazoa; phylum Echinodermata; class Echinoidea; order Camarodonta; family Strongylocentrotidae; genus Strongylocentrotus; species Strongylocentrotus droebachiensis. The sequence continues at coordinate 52,797 of JAVYIG010007851.1, forward strand.
GGATAAAATAAAATCTAGAAGTTATAATTGTTGATGCATGTTGGAACCAATTAATAAGAATAGGGAACGTATGTAACGGTTGGACAGAACAGGCATCTAAACGTTTGTTTGAATTCTGTTTTGGGACACATATTTCATAATCAATATATTCATAAGCGTTGCATAGGTTAAAATGTTTCATTGTATTGATCATCAGGTGGGCTGTATCTAATACAGACCACCTTATAATTTTGTTAAAATTGCCTTTATTATTATTATTTATTTATTATTTATTTATTTTTCTTATTTCGACCCGCTTTTTTGTTAGCAAGATAACTTTGAAATGGTTCAATCAAATGCTTTGAAATTTGTCACACATATGTATAGGCATATAACAAAATCAAAATAACCTTTTCAACCTTGACCTTGACTGATGACGTCATCTAGGCGCCATTTTGTGAAAATTGACTCATGATCATATCTTCATAACCAAAAGGCATTTCTCATTCATATTTGGCATGATCAAGGTCAATATCTGTCCGGTCAATTTCAGGTAAAAAAAACGCGCGCGTGCGCGTACGTCCGCGCATCAGTGCGCGCGCAAAATTTCAAAATGCTCAAAATCGTCTCAAATTTATTTTGCATACGTTTCAGGTCATTCTAAGCATTTTATAAAAAATCGCGCGTACGAGCATGCGTGCGCGTTTTCGCGCGTAACACCATTAAAAAACATAGAATCGCCATTTTTTTTTCTTTCATGATATTTCTCATATTTTTTCAAGGAATTTGATTCCATGTTTATCTCTTTATGACCATTATCAACAAGATGAGCGTAAATTCAAGATAAATGTCAGTGCGCGCGAGGTCTTTTAATACATAGCATATATGGGCAAAAACATGCCTATACAAAATCCGTTATAGCTCTTTGGAATGCACCAGGATCCTCAATTTTTTTTCATATAAAGATAGAGTATGAGTCGGAAATATGATTCCATGTCTCATTTGGCCATTAAGTGTATCGTGACATCATCACAATGGCCTTGGAACTCAAAATACGAATTTGCATATTATGACGTCAGCATATTTATGTAAAATTGATTGTATCTCTGTAAATATTGATCAATTTTCTTCAAAATTTTGATATGTTGTAGCTAAGACAATTCTCTACAAGCGCAGTAATAACCATTTTTCATTTTGATGACGTCATCATAGTGAAAATTTTGATTAAAGGCCTCATGTCAAAAACTTCATAATTTGCGTGTTATGCCTATAGAAGGTGAATTTAGTTCACGTTATGAATCTACATGATATTGTCTTTTAAGAATTTGTAAGCAGTATGTCGCTTATTTTTGCTCTATTTTGTCTCAAATGTTAGTTGACCAGCCCACCTATACTTGTTCCAAACAAGTATTATATGTCTAGTTTTAAATTGTTTTGTGTTTAGGTCATTGTAAATTCATTTTGTTTCAAATCACTGCCTGGCCAATGTTACATGTGTTCCGTATCAGAACTTCAAAAGCTGCAGATTTATGGAGAATAAGTGAAATGTGAATGGTCTTTAATTATTAAGTATAATGAAATCAATGAATTTGCCAACTGATATACGGTTTGTAAATCTGTAAAATAGATTAATTGATAGTTTTGAAATCTTATCTCACCTCTCATTAATCTTTTGACCAACTGCAAAAGCAAGCAACAAACTTCAGTGTACAACTTAAATTGTCCATGGATGAACCATTTATATAAATTTATAAAATTATGAACACCTGAATTGCAAATTCAAATTTAAAAATGATAAGATAGTAACTATAGTCACATGGAAAGAAGTTGGCACAATATAGAATAAAAGGCAAACACTAATCATTTCATTGAAATTGAAATTTCACAAAACCTTATATACAAATTTAAAAGTAGTCTAGGTGATGTCTTTAATAGTCAGTAGCCAAAATGTGTCTCGGACACAGAGCCCAATAATAACAGACTGTTAAACAATAATATTGAGCATGCATTTCACTACATGTAAGCATTAGCTTGTAATCAATTCCCATCAAGACTGGGAAAGTAGTTGACACAATATAGAATAAAAGGCAAACACTATTCATTGATATTTCACAAACATCATGTCGTTAATTACAAATTGTCTATACAGGATTTGTATGCTTTTATTCTAGAGTTCTTTTATCTGCTAACTACAATGTGTATGATATTTACCTTTTATATTTCTTAATTTTTCATAAATGCTCTATTTAATTCTATTTTTGCTCAAAATTATGATCATTCATTTCAAGTAAGTTCAAATCAAATACATGTATTTATAACAATCATTTTGATGTAATTCAGATCTGAAATTCAAAAAAGATTTGACACTGCATACTCAATGGGTTATTTTGCATATTATAATGCATCAATTCAATTGAGCATTCATTAAATATTTTCAGTAAATAATTGTGTCTTTGTGCCAATTTTCCATGAATTTTATTTGTTTTCATAACACACAAGTCTATTGAGGTGATTAAAACCTTACTGAAGTACAACGTGAGAACAATAAATTAGCACGATCCAGCCATTTAATCATGTCTCCTTTTTAACATCAATACACGCAGTTCTAGGTTTTCCTCTTACACGAGAGTCAGAGAATATTGTAAGGATTTTAAAACCGATGGTTTGGGACGATATCGGGTGTGCTGGACTTTACACAAGTTCTCTGAAGAAGTTGGAATGACTCAATTCATTATTAACCAATCTATGAGTAATAAGACATTCATAAATTGTATGGAACAAGTCATGATTCTGGGGAGAGTTCTGCAAAGGTGAAAAATTGTAATCTAGTGCTGCTGATGTCTTCCCGAAGGACAGGGTTAGGCATTTTCTTCACTATCTGTTTTCTACATTCCCGAGACACATCCTCACGTGCTGGCCATATAAATAGCCCCGGATGAGACTCCGACTCGGCCATGTACTTGATGACAAGATCTTCTCCCACAACATCTTTCACCTGAAATCAAAAGAATTAAAGATGAAAAAAATCATGAGTTTAAAATCCATTGTGCTAATTCAAATTTAAATGTATTTGTATTTTTTTTTCTTTTTTGACTTGTTAAGATTTTCTCACGTTAATAGTAATCATGCACATTTTCACTCCAAACAGATAGATATTTCCTGGTTTTGAAACATGAAGGCATTAAATGATTAACAGAAGGATTGTAAAATATCAATGCAATGATATGACTCAGGTAATGTAGATGCAATATTTTGTATAATTTAGTGTAGGCTCAATAATGAAATAATTCTTGTGTATAAAATGTCATCCATTGAAAAGTAAAATAATTTTTTTTTTTAATGCGACCTTTTGAAGAAAACACAATTTATTGAAGATAACCAACATTAAGTAATCAAGCAAGCTGTTGGTAAGTATAAATTTGTTTTTTTGTTTTTCCTGATTTAGGCAACTGCAGTTGCTTTTTTTTGCGTGAGCTAAATTGGGTTGCGGTTGCACCTATTGAAAATGCGAGATCGGCGAGAGTTACCAGTGTTGCATACATGAAAAGCTACATATGGGACTGTAATGTAATAATATCACTACACGTTAAAATTTAGCACTAGCAGACCAGAAGAGGAAAATATAATCGTACACCACTAAAGTTACACATGACTCATTTTCGGAAACATATTATGATCTTTTACTGTATTTCAAAAAGATTTTGAATAACAAATACGTACCATTCCACGATTTTCAAAGCCTAATCTAATTACGATCGGATGTCGTCTGCTGCTCACGTCCGACACGTACGTAAATAGGACAGAAAACATGTTCTGTCATACGTGCGTACGTGTCGTTCTAACTACCAGCAACCGTGAACGTACGCACAAACTGGACAGAAGTTATATAGAGCTACACGGCCCCGCGATTGTAGAAGTCAGCGCATGGATTGCAAGTACAATCAAACGTTGCAGTGCCTTGGTTCACTTGACTGATACGTGGATTATCCATGCGTCATATTCGCGGACGCCACGGTCCGGTTTTTTAGTTGTTACGTACGTTCGTGAGTTGGACCGAATATTGCACTCCAAATTTTGAATAGATTTTATCTCTATTTGCGTTTATTTTGACGATTTTTTTCTTGGTCTACATTTCAACCTTCATCAAAAGAGTTGCAAAGCACATAAAACTGTTGGGTGACACAACTAATAATTGTGGGAAAATTCACTCTGAACGTACGTAACACAGGTGGACAGAATCTCTCATTCAGCCAATGTAATTTTCAACTCTCTCACTCTCCCTCTTTAAAGCTCAATCGCCGTAACTATGATCAATGCCGTAATCCACCCGCATCAAAATCTCTTTTCAAAACATGAAACATCAATTTCTTTTTAGAATTTTTATTTGCATCACCCTCAAAATCACACCACTCAACATTTACTGATTGTACTTTGGAATTTTTAATAATAATCATTAAAGAAAAGAGGACAACACAACCAAATGACATTATTAGTGCATGGAATTGTCTTTTTTATTTCTTTATACCATCAACAATGAAAATAAAAACACAGAAAGCCACAGGATATTTATTTAATTTTTCTGTAAGCGCTTTATTCTTTCACACACAGAAGTACCCTATTACCGTGGAAATGCCCAAATACAATTTAATATTCATGACAGTTGAATGAAATTATTTGCAACGAGACACATAACAAAGATGTTTACATTGCATTTGATTACATTATGAAATGACCTATTAGGCCTTGAACACACGAGTCATTAGTAAAAAGTGAAAATAGGCGTGTCTGCACTATCTCGAGATTGCCAAATATCCAGCTATTTTGAACTATCCCGATCGAAACTATCCAGCTATTTGCGTCTTCATTAGACCGAAGTGGCAAATTAGCTGGATAGTTGGTCGGGATAATATCCCAAGATATCTTGGTCTAGTTTGCAAAATATCCTTCTATTTCCGAACTAGCGGGATAGTTTGCGACCGTCTTCATTAGACCGAAGTACGGAGTCAATTCTCCCGATCCCATCATGCACAACGATTTCCGGTTCGCACATGCGATCTACGCCGCTCGCGTCTTATTTTTTCGTACCACGGCGAGGCCGGATTCCTGTTTTATCATGAATATTCATTAGGCAGGGTCGGGGAAAGTCTCGATTCTCTTAAATATTCATATCGAGGTGGGAATGCACGACGCGCGCTATACTCGCACAAAGTGAGAAGATTTAGTTCACGGAGAATGCATATGGGTGAGTAATTGATTGAAATATCAGTAGATTAAGAGAATTTAGTCATTAATTTGAAAAAGCTGTAATTTGTGATCTACTGTAATTTCTTTACATTTTGAGACTGTTCTCAACAGATTTGTGGGGAAAAGGCTAGGAAAATATTTCTCTTGAAATTGCACTTTGATTTTCATCGTCGTGAAGTAGTTTGACTGCGGTTTGCCTTCATGTCACCCTTTAGAGCCCCGGGGTTCCGGCAGGCCCACGTTGGGGAATTTCGGTGCTCATCTGCATCAAGATAAAACTTTCTGATCAGGTTTTATTCCAAATTTGATCGTCATCGTGAATCTAATTCACCAATCATCCATTGAATTTAAATCTAGATTTAACGTTACACCTTAAAATAATCTATGAAGTATGATTTCTTTAATAATCCAAGAGGGTTAATTCTTGTTTATATCTTTAGTAGATGTCGACTCTGTTGGCTATACTAGTATTACTAAGACTAAGTGCTATCCGTTCGCTCAGTTGCATCATTGGTGCGTGTCAACTTTTAGACCAAAATTGTTTGTGACCATGGATAATCAAACGGCTCCAAACCATATTTCATTTAGACGTAAACCTGGAACTTATTAATAAAAATATTCAAAAACAAACAAATTAGACCTAGGATTCATTTATTTAATGTTCAGATGTTGTGTGTGTCCAGTGTGCTTGTCAAGTTGTCATAACTTTTCTAGATCTAGACCTATATTAAAGATTTTTTCTTCTCCAAAGTGTGCAGTTCATTTGATAAATCTATTTTTTATTGGACGTTGTATAAGAGAAGACCCCTAGGGTAGTCGACAATTATGTTTACTTATACGCAGAGGCGGCGGAGCCTTTGGGCCGAGCAACTTCCAAAGTGGGGGGGGGGGGGGGGGCACCAACAAAAAGGGCACTTTCTTGAGAAAAGGGCACCTTCAGAGGGAAAATATACCATTTTTTTGACATTGGCATATACCCCTATTTTGTGATTACATTATCAGGGATGATTTCAATATTTGTTTCTCTTAATACAGCATTTAAGATATTGCTTAAGTATCATACTTTGCAGTTTTTGGCTTGCAGTGCGAAAAATTACATCTTATAAAGAGGAAAACCCAATCCTGATGGGGTTATATAAGCACAATCTCATAACGGAAGACTGAATAGATCTGTGATAAGTTACATAATTATAACGTCTATAACTATGGGCAAGCGTGGCGAGCGAGCTTTGTGGGAAATTGCTTTTAGTCGCTTGAAATTAGGGACACGTTTAATGATGAGAGGAAAAGGGGACACTTATCGAAAGGGTTAAGACACTTATCAGAAAAGAAAAGAAGCATGTGTCAAAGTACAAAGGCTAATTATCAGAGGTGAAAATGGGGCACTTCTTTAATACACCTAAACAAAGAGGCATGCACCAGGGATGATAAGAACATGGGCATTTGTCGACGGAAAGAGGCACCCATCAGATTTTGATAGGGGGCATTTATAAGCAGTGAAAAGGGGCATTTATGAAAAAGGGATAGGTTCTTTATAAGAAAGGAAATAGGGTACATATCATTGTTAAAAGGGTAATGAGAAGGGGAAGTGGCTCTTATTAAAAAGAAAAAGTGGCACATGTTTAAATAAACGGGGCACTTATCAAAGACGAAAAGTGGTACCGGTAATTATGATAAGGGGTAAAGGTGCTTATAAGGAAAAAAGGCATTATATAGGAAGGAAAAGGAGGACGTGTCAAAATAAAAGGGGCATTTATAAGAGATGAAAAGAGTACTGACTAGGAGGGGAAGGGGTGCTTGTCAAAGTAAAACAAGTATCTCTCAGAAGTGAATAGGGTCATTTACAAGAGATGAAAAGGGGCACTTAAGAGAATGAAAAGGAACTATTTTCATAGATGAAAAGGGGCATTTATGAGAAGGGAAAGGGCCTATTTTTAAATGGGGGCACTTATAAGAAAAAGGGGCACTTATTAAAAATGAAAGGGAGCACATGTGAAGATATAAGGTTCGCTTATCCAAGTTAAAAGGGGTAGTTATTAAAAGGGGAAGGGGCACTTTAAAAACTTAATAGGGGCACTTGTCAGAGTAAAAGGGGCACTTTCCTATGTAAAAAGGGGCACTTTTCCTATGCAAAAAGGGGCACTTTTAGGGTACTTGACCAAATGGGAGGGCACTCTGCCCCCCCCCCCCTCTCGGAGCGCCGTCTCTGCTTATATGGTATGTAGTCCACCTCTTCTTGTTATAATAAACTAATTCTACTTAGTACTGCTTCGTGTTCATAGGCCATAGAAACCACTGTTTGATGCACAAGTTAAATCTTCCATTTAGTTTTACTTTGTACTGTGGTTCATTAAATAGGAATGTTGATTTCCACACCATATTAAAATTAAGGCCAACCATGACATAAAAATATCTATTAATTTGAATTATGCTAGATCTATTTTATTTTGTTAACGAGAAAGGGATGCCTTGATTGTCGTATTGATTTTCTTCTTCTTTTTGTTCCAAAAGATTGAAACTGAAGAGCTGGAAGGAGGACATTACAACATCTCTTATATTTGCAAGATGAAGCAGAAAGTCCCATGCAGGTACAGTTATCAGGTTATTTAGCACACACATATTAAACGACCACCTATTAATTCACTCAAAAGGAAATGGAACTAAGTTGACATTGCAAGCATATATAGTGGAGGGTATATTTTATTCTAGTTCTGCACCTAGTATACAAATATTGATGTCTTTTCTTTCTATGTTTACAAAGGAAAATTTGTCCTTATTTACAGGAGGTCCTGTGTTTAGAAGAGCCATATCAAATGCACATTGTAAGCACTACATGTAGGGTATACACAGGACCCCTCATTATTTTTTTTTTGTAAGGGGTACTTTCACTTCTTGAGCAATGAAGATGAAGAAGAACACAAAATAAGATTGATAAAAGTCTGTTTATAGGATGTATTATGGTTGATATGTATCCATCAGTATCAGTTTTTAATTGAATTACATGTACCTACTTTGTTTTCTCTCATGTAGGATGATGCCTCTCTACAGTGGATGATGAAGGCATTCTGGTTTGCAAACTCAGGAGAGGAACAAAGAACAGATGTTGACGGGATCATATCTAGAGATGCGGGCCTACTACACTTCATACGAGCAAGTGTGCTAATATACATGAAGGTACCCCCAATAAATTTTTGTGGAACAAATGTCATGGAGAAAATTATAGATCTGAAACAGATATTTTTCATTGTCAGTTGACTTGTAAAAGAATAATTGACTTAATATCACAATTGTAATTTAGATTAAAAATTAAATGTCAATATAGATGAAATATAAGTCTACATTACGTATGTTTCAGTAGCATTATTTCCAGTACATTCTCTGGTCAAAGTTGTTTGATCATTTTATGTCCCATACTTAACCGAGTGTTATTCAATTACCGGTATGAGCACGAGTTGTATTACATTGTATTACTTATTTCATACCTTGTCTGATCCGAGCTCCGGCAGGCCTATCGTCTTAATGGGATCATCAGTAATAATTTAAGATGCGGTCAGTATTTAAACTAGTCTTGTACAAAAAATAGTTTAGGTTTGCCCACTAGAACCCCAAGTGAATTTCAGTCCTTCCTTTTTCTGAGCAGGTATCAGGGTGTATGTTATTAGTCATTGTTGATTTTCTTATATCTTATTTCATTTTTCCATTCAACAGACTTGGGTTATATTTTTTTCTGAAAACTAGGCTACAACTTTAGTGATGGATGCAGAAGATATCTACACGAGACTACGTCTTAAAGATGCCACCCTCATATAATGAAAGAGGACAATAGAGATGGGTTTAAACTGGAATATTTACATGATATTTATTTGTTATTTGTATTATATGTTTGTAGAATACTACATTCAATAAAGCTAATGAAGTTTATCATCTTGTCGACTTTCAAATAATTAAAGATAACTAATCCTCAACGAATAAACATTACAATTCTAACAATGTCAACTACCATCTTATAGGATGAAACTGAGGACTGGGCAGAAAGATTCTCCTTCAAATTTGATTGATAAAGGTCTATCAGTCTATATCAAAGATTGAATTAATCAATGATATTTTGATTATAATTATACATGTTAAAATTCATTTACCTCTATAGACTTCTGTATGGGAAGTTTTGTAGATTATGAAATTATTGCTACTTCAAGTATTGTATGTAAGAAGGTTTGAAAGACAACACTCTAAATGCATTAAATATGGAAACTGCTAATCCTCATTGCCTTTCGTATCCAAACTGGTAGCTTTCATAGAATCATGTTTCGATGCTTCCCAACTAAAGAAAACAGGGAGTGGGGGGGGGGGGGGGGGGGGGGCTTGCTATCCTCTTATCTTATCCTCTGTACAAATATGATTATATGTTTATATTAGAAGGATTTAGAAAGTGAAATTTTGAATTATAGCATTACTGTTGGTAGAAGTAATGGCAGTGTCGGGAGGGGGGGGGGGGGGTTCCTGGTGAAATTTACGGTATGCCAATGTCAAATTAATAAAAAAGAGAAAACTATTCTTAATAATAAAAATTATACAGTACATGGGCCTCCTAACAAAAACCCTGGTACCACTGTTGTGTTTTGAGTGTGTTTTTTTTTTTTTTTTTCGGGGGGGGGGGGGGGGGGGCTGGCAAACCAATTACAAATTTCCAGTGTTAAATTCAAATTTTTTTCTTTAACAAAATTATGTCAATATATTGTAATTAAACAATGTTTCACTTTCCTTTTTTTCAAGTTAGATATTTGAATAAAATGATTAACATACTTTCCGGTTTCTCTGGCCTCTACATTAAAAATGTTCTACTTCTAGTAAAGCTCCTGGAAAGGCTGCAAAAAGGGAGAGTGAAGAGAATGAAATTGAAATGTGGACAGTAATGGAGTGAATATGGAATGGTTGATGGTAGTTGATAACGAGTGAATGCAAATGAGTGGCAACAAGTACGACTGAAAGTGAGACAGAAAGGAATTGCAACAGGTTGCTCAGTCAAGAGAACAAACCTTGCAGAAGATAGTTTTCGAAAGACAGAGAAAGAGAGAAAAGGGGAATTATAAAAAAAGGAAAAGGGGGCATGTGTCAAAGGGGCATTTATGAGAAAGGGTTGGGGCTCCTATTAAACAGGGAAAGGGGCACATATCAAAAGGTAAAAGGGCACTTGTTAGAAAGTTTAAGGGGACGCGTGTCAAAGTAAAAAAAAATGAAAGGGCTTTTATCAGATATCACAAGGGGCACTTATGAAAATGGAACAGTGGCACTTATTATGAAGTTAAAGGGGCATTTGTTGAAGAAAAAGGGGCACCTGTCAGATTTGAATAGTGGGTAATTATCGCCAGGGCCGTAGCCAGAGTTTTTTTTTTTTTTGGGGGGGGGGGGGGCACATACATGTAATTGATCGACGTCCTGGGGAGGGGTCAAAAAGAGTTCAACCGATCTTGGATTTTTTTTTTCTTCTTTTTTTTCTTCAATGTATGTGAAAGAATGTGTAGTTTTCTCTCGAGTTTGTCTCATCATGCGTGGGATCTGTGGGTGCTGGGGTTCCTGCAGCAACCCTGTACATGGATTTTCTTCAGTGGGTGCATATAACTCATGGACTTCACATTGTAAACCTTCAAATGATGAATTATCATCGAGTCCCCCACCCCCCCCCCCTTCCCTCATTATTTTAGAAAGAAACCAAAGAGAACTTTTAAGAGAAAAAGAGAAAGGAAAGGAAAAAATGGTAGCTAGGCCTAAACAAAAACAAGAGGCAAGATAAAAGAAAACAAGATTGAAGATATGGTATCAATATTATCTTGCTCCTTTCCCTTTTTCGTTTGTCTTCTTTTCATTTCAATTTTCTTGCAATTTATTTCTTTCTTCCTTGGTATCTATTCCGTATTCTTTATTTCTTCAATTCATTTATTATTTATATATATTTTACTTTTTAACTTTGTTATTCTTCTTTCTAATCCCATTTTTCTTTCTTCCTTTTCTTCCTTATGCAGTTAAGTGAGCATAGATCATAGAAATAATTTAAGTGCAATACACAAGTATTTTATTTTTGATAAATGTCTGTATGTAGGCCTATTCTTGTTATCTATTTTATACAGTTTATAATACTGTATCACATATTCAATACCATAATGCAACCTCTGCTTGTAATATTTAAAAAGCAAACCTAGAACTGATTATTTACCAATTCATGAAAAGAACTAGACTCCCATTAATCTCAGAAAAGTAGGCCTAGGCTACTCACAAATTGCCTATCAAGACTCTTACTTGAAATATTATATGCTATATATCTTGTCTACCGGTACTGACATTATGGCATTTACTAGTAATTAAACACAGCATTTATGACTGTATTATCTAAATGACAATGACATTGCTTTTCTATGTCATATTATAGGCCTGCCATTAATCCAACGTACTTGTTACACACGATATTCGATGCTGCGCATGCCTCGATCATACATGAATATTCAAGAGAATCGAGACTTTCCCCGGCCCTGCCTAATGAATATTCATGATAAAACAGGAATCCGGGCTCGCCGTGGTACGAAAAAATAAGACGCATACCGCTCAGCGCTGACCTCGCAACCACTGACCTCGAGTAAACACGGAAAACCGCAAACTAGACCGAGATATCTTGGGATATTATCCCGACCAACTATCCAGCTAATTTGCTACTTCGGTCTAATGAAGACGCAAATAAGCTGGATAGTTTGCGATCGGGATAATTCAAATAGCTGGATATTTGGCAATCTCGAGATAGTGCAGACACGCCTAGTGAGGGGAACCACTTTCTCTGAAAGTATTGATTGTTGCAATCAACTTGACCATTGGTATTTTTATGAGCCACATTTCTGGGAAAGATTAAATAAAAATCAATTCATGCGATCATTATAAACTCCTTAAATTGTTAATGGAATGTACATTGTAGATTATAGGGATAATTACATGAAGTCATTAGCAGTAATATGACATATTGGTGCTTGTTCACATAAGGCTTATTATTAACACAGCCCACACTTTCTCTGAAAGTTGAAGTTGAAGTTGAATATGAAGGAAGTCCCTTCGTTTATTGACCATTTAAAACAACAACAAAATATACAAAACAACAATACAATAGAAGAATGATATCAAATAACAACAACAAACAAAAGTAATAATGGTCAGGGTCCCTGAGAAGCAAGACTGCTTGTAGTCGGGACCCTATATACCAGTACATTTTAACATAAATATAAATTTAAATGCACACGCACGCATAACAAGCAAGCACACACACACACACACACAAGTATCAATTGTTACAATCAACTTGATCGCTGGAATTTTTATGAGCCACATTTCTGGGAAAGATTAAATACAAATCAATTCATGCGATCATTATAAACTCCTTAAAATGTTAATGGAATGTACATTGTAGATAGGGATTACTGCTGATGACTTTCATATATAAGGCCCGGCATTTAACAGCCCAAACTCCATTTTGAAATATCATCACATTTTTGGACTGCCATTTATACACTACTGGAAAAACCAAAATAACACGTTGGTAATTGCTAGCTCAATCTGATTTTTTGGTGAGTAGTGAGCATGCGTAAATTGTTGTTGCTCTGCATGGGATCGCACCGACGCAAGGAGAGGCACAAGACCAAAAACAGAAATCATTCACAGATGTTTCGATAGCGTTCACAGGGATAATTTTCCTGGTATCGCATCCCAATTTGCTATGCATTTTTGCATGACTGCTATACAAAATATCTTTTGTGTAGCAGTTTTCTTCCATAGAAATGTACAGAATTTCATTTGAAATATTTATCCATCGGCTGAAATTGCTAATCAAAAAATTTGAGGAAAATTATTCCCTGGTTCATTTACACTGCAAAACTCTGTGAAATTTCTGTGGGCGTTTCAAAGAACCACACTCCAGAGGTGGATATTTGGAGTTTGTTTTCTTGGGGTGTCGGAATGTGAAAAAAATATCCAGAAAAATCAAGATTATCCACTGAAAGCAATGTGGTAATGATGAGACACGGTCTAATGCACATGTACTTTTATGTCGTAGTAAAATTGAATATTTTCAATTCATTTTATTTTTCTTGCAGATATCTCGGCCCCCTCCCCTTTCCCTCTGCCGTCCCCTCACGCACTACTTCAAGCTTATCCGCTGAACTCACTGCGATCCTGATGTGACATGACAATGCGGGTACAGCCCCTGGGTGGCGGGGTGGAGAGGACGCGCTCTGTGCCGCACACCCGCCTAGAGGACGATGCCGCGGTCGAGAAGCACTATCAGAGCGGCGCCAAGCTCGGAGCCGGGAGCTTCGGGGTCGTCTTCGAAGGGACCTGCCTCAAGACGAACAAAAAATGGGCCATCAAGATTATCAACAAGGAGAAGGTGAGAGGGAGTTCACTAACTGTTGGACACGCCCATGATCGGTTGCAAACCAGAGGGGCATTTCACAAAACTTGTCATCAGTGACAATTGACAGTTTTTGTTATAAGCTACTGAAATCCCTGCTTCTGATTGGTTATCAGCAAATTTGTCACTGATTCATTTGTCATTGAAAAAAGGCTTTGTGAAACGGGTCCCAGTATTCTTTTTTCCTAAATTAGCTGAATTATCTATGATGACGCCCAGTAAGTCTAAAGACTTGTTGAGGGTCATTTAACAATCCTCCTACAGTCTATCGGGGAAAATGAGTATGGTAAAACCGGTCACTCAAACATTTTACTTTTTTGAGGCACTTCACGATTGTTAGGGCTTCAATATTACACTACATGTACAGTAGGCCTACATGTATATCACAGACACTGATAACACATATGGCCATGCATCTCAGATTTGTAAAACTGGAAACATTGTTAAACATTGCCTTTAGTTACAATAAGCACAGAAACATCACATTTATGTACAAGGGGTATGAATATATATATATGAAGTAACAAATATTTCTCAATTTCTGTGATTTATTCTCTTCAAAATACCATCACGCTTGTTCTTGTTTTGACAGGCTGGGAGCTTAGCGGTCAAGCTGCTGGAGAGAGAAGTGGCCATCTTGAAGAAAGTCAAACAAAGACACATTATTTATCTCAAAGAAGTCTTTGAAACTCCAAAGGTATGTCCTTCTCGGGTTAATTTAGATTCATTTTCATATACCAGTACATATATGCAGTTATTCGTTAATACATTGTTTGATACATTTGTTCCATTGCAGAATCCATTTTAGACTCGTATGTTGATCTCATCTGCGGCTACTTAAGATTTTAGTCCTGTATAATTCTGTCAAACAATGTTGATCTCATCTGCGGCTACTTAAGATTTTAGTCCTGTATAATTCTGTCAAACAAATATTATAATTTCATCAGTGCAATGTTTGTTGGTATTATCGCCCTTCAAATGCCATCAATCGCTTGACTAAAACAAAGTTTGGAAGAGATATTTCTTGACTAAGAGCCTTAATCGTCATTAGTTTTCTTCTTTTTTCTTCATAAGTTTAAAAAAAAAAAACTCTTCTTATTGGCTTTTGTTTGTGTTATTCAGTCCACAGACTCTCTTTAAACACAGCAGATCAGGCTGAAGCGATCTACCATGATTATAAAGATATTAAAAAGAGAAAAGAAAGGAAATGTTACAATTCCAAGATATTGCTAGCCTTTCTGGTGGAGGAAAAAAATTGATCGGATGCTAATTTTAGTGACACTAGACCAGTCAGACAACTCCTCACCTCCACCGAATTTTAAGGCCCATTCATTTACTTTCACCAATATTCAAGAACATCTCCCTTGTCTTCTCCACCCCACCCCACAGAGAATGTACCTGGTGATGGAGATATGCGACGAAGGAGAACTGAACAAGCTTTTCAACCACGAGGGGGTCTTCTCAGAGGCGGACACAAGAACAATTATACAGAGATTAACGAGTGCAGTAGCCTACTTACACAAAAATGGTAAGGACGTTGAAAGTCACTGTTATCTCTACGATTCTCGCTATCCCCAGTATGCCATAAATAAAATAGAATAGAATCAAATATATGATTTATTGTTTTCTTCCAAAACAAAAGAAGAAAATTTCCATCCAGGTGAATCATAATAACATAAAATTTCACAACTTATACACATTCATATCAATATATCAAAAAAGCTTGAAAATTATGAATAAATAAATAATACATACATATATTACAAATTACATCGAACATAAGGATAAAGGAAGGAATTAAGACTAGAAGGAAGAAATAGAGAAGAATATAGAATGAGGGGATTAAAGGAGAATGTATGTTTGGTATGTAGCCTCTTGGACATAATTTGGAGCCACTTCTGGGGCTTTGAGAGGGTTGAAATTGCTTGAAAATCGGGATAAATCAATGTGATTACTGTTGGAAACTACATGTAAAGCACACATACACACAATCAATGCCGTCATGCACAGCACAGCCGTGCAAAATAGACCAGAGAAATTTGACCTCTGAAATGTCCCGGAGTGCATTTGAAATGGGGCTTGAACGTAAAATACAGGTATTTACATGTATATATTAATATGGTGAGAGCGTGAATTACGTGTATAGTACACATTCTAAACTCTGGCTACTCTGGTGCATTAGTATGTGTAGTTCAAGTGTAGTACAGTCAAACCTGTCTTAGCGGCCACCTCTATATAAAGGTCACCTGTCTATACTGGTCGCATTTATTTCTCCTCTTTAGGAGGAAACATGTGTTAAAGAGCCTGTCCGTAATGGCCACCTCTCTACAGTGGCCACTTTTTTGTTTCCCTTAGTTGGTCTTAATAGACAGGCTTGACCGTATCTTTTAGAATTTTACTAGAATTCATGTATACTGTTTGGCCCGAATTCACAACGGAGGTTTGTGGACAAACCAAGGTTTGTCCACAAACCTTACTTTTGTTTCGCCAAACCTCCTTTTGTTCTTTACAAACCAGGTTTGTAAAAAACGCGTAAAAACGTGTCATATGACGTACGAAAACCAAGGTTTGTCGACAAACCTCCTTTGTGAATTCGGGCCATAATGTTTATTTATACTTATATACATAAGACATAGGAGACTCTAAGTGATTAGAGGACTTGCGATTGATTTGGATCAATCACAACTCTTTATAAGAAGGTGCCCTGGAGCAAAACAAAAAAGGATACCCAGTAATCCTACTACTGACAAATCTATGTCCTGCTATTAACAGCTAATACCAAGCCCTTTAGGATCTTTATTTCAATTTAATGTTCAATTTTTGTCCAATTTCCTTCCACAGACATTGTTCACAGAGATATCAAGCTAGAGAACATACTAGTTAGTAAGAACCCTGATGAACCAAGTGATAGATTGAATATTAAGGTAAGTCTGCAGTATGAGACTAATTGATGACTCTAAATACATACTGGTTGAATGCTGCCTATAATTCATGAAGCATTTATAATAGACTCTAAAATCATACAGGTTGAAAGCTTCCAACAATTCATGAAGCATTTATAATAGACTCTAAAAACAAACGGGTTGAAAGCTTCCAACAATTCATGAAGCATTTATAATAGACTCTAAAAACATACAGGTTGAAAGCTTCCAACAATTCATGAAGCATTCATAATAGAGGTATGGTAGCCGAGTGGTTTAAGCAATCGACTGGAAATGCGAAGGTCGCGGATATGGGGCGAAGTCGATAGTGATATGTTGCAAAAGGTATCGTTCTTTTCAACAGTGAATTCTTACTTTGGAGGATAGATGGTGTTTAATGATTGAGCCGTTCACTGTTCAAAATATCGATGCATTTTGCAACATTTCCGGTGTCCTGCACATTCCATGGTTATACTCATTATTACAAATGGGCACACTTTTTAATGATATCAAATCTAAGTAAGATAATGTAAAGTATTGGGAGCCCTAAATTCGCTAAAAAATTGGATGGCAAAATTTCACTTAAATTGTGTAATGATGTGAAAGAGGATATTATTTAACACTCAACTCTGCAAGGATTAAAAATAAAATGTGTTTGAAGACAAATATTGATGAAAGAATACAAAACTTGGGTTTTGTGTTGTACACAGAAAACCTAAATTTTGTATTCTTTTATCAATATTTGTGAATTTTTGCCTTGAAAATTTGATGGGCTCCCAAGAGTCCCAACACTTTAGAGAGGCTTTAAACTTCAATTGCAAAGTTTTTTTGGGATGAGTTTAGCTTTTAGTGAAAACGTAGAAAATGATTATACAATCTGTTCATCAATTTGATGGGTAGACTACTTTATCCATGTTTCAATCGCTTAACATACTTATGCAATTTGTATTGTCTCTTCTTCTACAGTTAACTGATTTTGGGCTGTCTGTTGTCAAAGGTGGTGTAGGCAGTGACATCCAAAACATGTGTGGAACTCCAATGTATATGGGTGAGTTGATTATTTCTGTGATATAATAATCATATTTATTCAATAATGAATTACAAATGATTTTACAATAAAAAGTGCATGAACCTAATTAACTACAGACGGCTTAAAACATTACAAAATATTTCCTCATAAAAAAAATGGTAGGACTATTCTGTTGGAACAGGAAAAATGTATTAATCACTGATTAGACTTGAAAGGGAAGATTTAATCCGAAGTTTGGGGGAAGGTTTGAATAGCTAATATCTGAGGTGAAATTCTGCACCAATTCCACAAATGTTCAGTCTATCAAACCCTACTCACAAACTTTTGGGTAATTTTGGTCACTTTTTGGCTCAAAATGGCCATTTGTATTGATTCGTGTCCAAATTCAGGTTTTTTTTCAGTCAGAATTATTTGATGGGTGGGTTTTGACATCCAAATTCAATATAAAAATGTGCCCTGATATAATAATAATAATAATAATAGATTACATTTATAACGCGCCTAATATATTGTTTCTACCGGTACACAGTTCAGACCCCTTTGGTCATTTGTATTTATGGCTAGCATTACGCTGCACTGCACTCGTTGAAAGATGTTGAACTGCCAGCTGAAAAATTGGCTGGTCGTACCTTGCTTGTAGGTGGGGGCTCTGTTGATTGTGAATCCAACTGATTGCCCACAGTAACTTGTGATTGAGCCCACCAAATATATATATTGCATGAGCAAGAAGAGATAGACTTTCTGCTCATATTGTGACCATTGCTCACATGTTGCTATTATGTCACTTAATGTCAGGAAGTTTTATAAGGAAAATGCATATTCAAGCATTTAACTTTTCAAAGGCTCATAAGATTAAATACTCATGGTGAGATGGTACAATATGAACTTTTTAAAATCATAATTCATTTATGATAACATTTCTCAAGAAATCCTTTTTAATCAACAATGCTATTATGATATATATGAGTAAACCTTTTTTTTAAATGGCACTCTAGTTACTTTTTTGCTTTACCTTTACATAATCTCTTTTATAAGAGTCTGCTCATTAATAACAACCTCCTGCTCTTTGTTTCTCAAATTGGCAGCTCCTGAAGTAATAGACAACCAAGGGTACAGTCAACAGTGTGACATATGGAGTATAGGTGTTATTGCTTTTCTATTGTAAGTATCAAGGCTATAGTCAACAGTGTGACATATGGAGTATAGGTGTTATTGCTTTTCTATTGTAAGTATCAAGGCTATAGTCAACAGTGTGACATATGGAGTATAGGTGTTATTGCTTTTCTATTGTAAGTATCAAGGGTATAGTCAACAGTGTGACATATGGAGTATAGGTGTTATTGCTTTTCTATTGTAAGTATCAAGGCTATAGTCAACAGTGTGACATATGGAGTATAGGTGTTATTGCTTTTCTATTGTAAGTATCAAGGCTATAGTCAACAGTGTGACATATGGAGTATAGGTGTTATTGCTTTTCTATTGTAAGTATCAAGGCTATAGTCAACAGTGTGACATATGGAGTATAGGTGTTATTGCTTTTCTATTGTAAGTATCAAGGCTATAGTCAACAGTGTGACATATGGAGTATAGGTGTTATTGCTTTTCTATTGTAAGTATCAAGGCTATAGTCAACAGTGTGACATATGGAGTATAGGTGTTATTGCTTTTCTATTGTAAGTATCAAGGGTATAGTCAACAGTGTGACATATGGAGTATAGGTGTTATTGCTTTTCTATTGTAAGTATCAAGGCTATAGTCAACAGTGTGACATATGGAGTATAGGTGTTATTGCTTTTCTATTGTAAGTATCAAGGCTATAGTCAACAGTGTGACATATGGAGTATAGGTGTTATTGCTTTTCTATTGTAAGTATCAAGGCTATAGTCAACAGTGTGACATATGGAGTATAGGTGTTATTGCTTTTCTATTGTAAGTATCAAGGCTATAGTCAACAGTGTGACATATGGAGTATAGGTGTTATTGCTTTTCTATTGTAAGTATCAAGGGTATAGTCAACAGTGTGACATATGGAGTATAGGTGTTATTGCTTTTCTATTGTAAGTATCAAGGCTATAGTCAACAGTGTGACATATGGAGTATAGGTGTTATTGCTTTTCTATTGTAAGTATCAAGGCTATAGTCAACAGTGTGACATATGGAGTATAGGTGTTATTGCTTTTCTATTGTAAGTATCAAGGCTATAGTCAACAGTGTGACATATGGAGTATAGGTGTTATTGCTTTTCTATTGTAAGTATCAAGGCTATAGTCAACAGTGTGACATATGGAGTATAGGTGTTATTGCTTTTCTATTGTAAGTATCAAGGCTATAGTCAACAGTGTGACATATGGAGTATAGGTGTTATTGCTTTTCTATTGTAAGTATCAAGGCTATAGTCAACAGTGTGACATATGGAGTATAGGTGTTATTGCTTTTCTATTGTAAGTATCAAGGCTATAGTCAACAGTGTGACATATGGAGTATAGGTGTTATTGCTTTTCTATTGTAAGTATCAAGGCTATAGTCAACAGTGTGACATATGGAGTATAGGTGTTATTGCTTTTCTATTGTAAGTATCAAGGCTATAGTCAACAGTGTGACATATGGAGTATAGGTGTTATTGCTTTTCTACTGTAAGTATCAAGAGATGTAGATACAATTTTGTATCATTAGTAATTAACAAAGATTAACACTTGTCCAGTGCACGTTTCCTACTATTGCATGTTGCCTATTATAAAATGATGACGTGGATGCTAATCAAATGATTGGTGGAGAGCGTACACGTGACCAGGCATTTATTTATTAACGCGTAATTTTGATAATGACCGGTCATCGACACATCATGTAATAAAACATTTTATAAAACAAATAAAACATCTTTATATAACACATCATTTTGTTCTGGCATTAGTAAAATTACCCACACTCGGTATCTTCGAAACGGTCCAAACACCCTCGGCTATCGCCTCGGGCGTGTTAGACTATTCCAATGGTACCTCGTGTGGGTAATAATGCCCTCACTGCTGTGTACTATTTGTATACTATTGCACCATGAAACTCACATTCGCTGGATTCTGTCTTATGATGTTATATCATGTTTTATCAAAAACATTCTGAAATTTTTGTACAGTGCACAGAGATATTAAACATTATCCCCTGCATTATTATAGAACTGCAATATTATAGAACAAACCTCAAACCTCTTTGTCTTTCTAAATTTGTTTTCTCAGTCTTAATTATCATCATCAATCTTCCCTCTATCTTACCAAAAGAAATGAAGTCAATCAATTTTTTAAATTTTTTAATTGCTTCATTTTCATTTTCAATATCTTTTTTTTTGCAGGATATGTGGTGAACCGCCCTTTACAGGTCAGGATGAGGATGGTCTGTACGACTCCATACGGAAAGGCAACCTAGACTTCTCCACCGATGCATGGCAAAGGATTAGCGATGAAGGTAAGATAATAATAAACATAATAGTTTGTTCTTCTATTGCGCTTTTTCAGGACCCCAGGAGCTCTAAAAGGGCTTTTACAGATATATATTATTTCTCCGGTCATCAGATTCAGGCTCACCCGCACACAATGTATGCACATTCTCCACTCCCTGGGTTGCATTCCAGCCAGGCGTCATTTTTACAAGCGCACACTTGCTAATCTAACCACATTAGCTTTCGCATCCTACCTGGTACCCATTTAACACCTGGGTGGAGAGTGGCAAACGTAGATCAATGTCTTGTCAAGGGACATTAGTGCCGTGGCGGGACTTGAACCGCGGACCTTGTGATCCACAGGCCGATGACGCATATCCACTCGACCATGAAACCTCTACAAGGTGTCAGTATTTTTCAAACTTGCACAGTTCCTAATGTGTTATCACTCTTTACTTGTTGTGGATCAAACCCAAAACCGCAACATTGTTTGTGGAGTGTATGGTACATATACACTGTATGTGTGATTAAAGTTGACTGCGGTAATCCAGTGTTTATTTGGTTGATGAAAGCCCTTAAAGAGTTAAAGGAAAATATCAAGTTACCCCCCCCCCCCCCAATAGTGATACTGCTAATTAAGAGGTATAATGGTACCCCTTTTGTTTAAAAAATATCTTTATTATAAGCCTCTCAGATTGCAGTTAGCATGGAACCCTGTCCAACATACATGTACTTCAGTGCTTTGCTATACAGTGTAAGCAAAGATCCTGTCCTTCTAGAACTTCTGTGAAAGTCCTTACATGCACATTTCAATTTTAAGGATGTAATATGTTTCAGAACTGCAATGTTTATGCTTTTGAAAGGAGAGACTTAAAATTAAAATCCCACTGAGAGGAGAACCGCGAACATTAATTGATTCATGATTTTTTGATCAGTGTATACTTTGTCTTGAGGAGAATGATGTCATACTGATAGAGGTGGGGCTAAATGTACATTTTCCTGATAAGAATATCCAATGTGTCGCTGGTAGGAATCCTGGGAGGTGGCTATAAAGCTGTGCGTAAAGTTATGAATGACTTTACAAATGATTTGAATTTGAAGAGCCAAATGGGATGCCCAAAGTTTTGTCCTGACATTTTATCAAATTGTGACTGTATTTCCCCTAATCTCAATTAAATTGTAGTCCAAAATACACTTTGCATTAAAATGTTCTGTTAATTATGATCGGGTTAATCTACATCTGCATATTTCAACTTTAGCTTACCGGTACTGTATGCAATTAAAAGGATTTGAGAATCCCATTTAGCTCTTCATATTCAAGTCATTTGTAAAGTCATGCGTAACTTTACGCACAGCTTTAAAGGTACTTAGTAACATTGTGATGGTTGATTTCACAAATCTGTTGAATCAGGATGCAAAACACGTAAATTATGTGTGTATGTATGGATTATCCAACTACGATGCCCCAAATCCGAAATTAATTCACGCAATATAAAGATTTTTAACAAAGTTCAACAGGTTTTCGAACGGGCGTCGATGGAAGGCGCTTCTGAATCTAAATTCTCCCAACCATTTTTGAATTTTCCCAACCGTTTTTCCATGAAAAAAAGACATAAAAACAGGCTATAAAAAATCTGTCAACACTTAAATGTCTGGAATGGAATGTAGAGCCATTTTATTGCTTTGTAAGATTTCCATTCACCTAAAATGTAATTAAATTGTAATAATATAGTTGGGAGAATTAAGGAATCGATCGGATCAGTTTTTCCCAATTTGTACCATGAACAATGGTTCGTTTTCGCTCAAATGTTCAGATTATCTTTAATTGTACATCTAGCATTGAAGTCACTACCTTAGCACCACTATCTCTCATCTGAACAATGTTACAAAGTCCCTTTAAGTTTATGAAACACCGCCCTGACATCATCTTTTTCCTTTACCTTACTCCAGCTAAAAATGCCATCCAGGGTCTTCTAAAGGTTGACCCCGCCCACCGTCTGACGGCCAGCGAGCTCTTAGACCACCCCTGGATCACGGGGGACCGGTCCCGCCCCATGAACAACGGCCCCACCAACGTCCTGGAGATGATGAAACAATGGAAGCTGGAGGAGGAAGGGGAGGAGGAGGTGGATGGAGGAGGAACGAACAATGTGGATGACGGAGGGAACGACGATTCAGTGAATAACAATGTGAAGGAGGGAGAGACGTGTAAAGAGAAGGGCACTAAGATAAGTCGGCAAGCAGGGTCTACAACATCAACGTCAGGAACAAAGGTAAGTGTGCACGTACAAGTACACCGTACAAGAAAGCTTATCGGAGACCGAGAAGATGGGAGTAATGATGAAAAGAATGAGTAAGAGGAGGAGAATGAAAAAGGAAATGGAGAGAGAGAGAGACAGAGAGAGAGAGAGATAGAGAGAGATAGAGAGAGAGAGAGATGGGGCGGGAGAGAGATAGAGCGAGCGAGAGAGGGAGAGCGAGAGAGATAGAGCGAGAGAGATAGAGAGCGAGAGAGAGAGTGAGAGAGAATGATGGGCCAAAAGAAGAGCAATAAAAAGGAGAAGTTGAGAATGGGAGTAGATATTGAGGGAAAGAGATACATGTATATGGGTAGGGGGAGAAAAAGGAAAAGGAAAATACAAAAGCAATAGGACACAATGACAATGTGTTAAAATCTGGAGAAGAAGGAGAGGGATATGAAGGAGAGTGGGTACTAAAAGGGATGGGGCAGAGGAGCATGAATGAGAAAGAGAGAGAGAGGGGGGGGGGGGGGGGGGACTAGCATGGGAAGAAGAAAGGAGGAGGGATAGGTAGGGTGAGGGAGGAAACTCAGAGAATATTGGGAGGGTAGGAGAAGGCAAGGCTTTTTATGTATGAAGATAAAAAGTTTAGTTTTGGCAGAGGAAGAGGAGGGGGAATGGTAAGGGGAGGTGGAGAGGGGGAGTGGAATTACTTTACAAAAAAATTACCTGTTCAAATATAACTTCCATGCCTGGTAATGAACAAGTGATAATGAAGATGTTATTCATGACAATCGGTGTATGTCTGCCTGTAGTAATATAATATATGCCGCTGTTATATAGCGCTTAATACATCGACGATGTCTCTTAGCGCTTTACAAATATATTATTACCCCAGTCATCTGATGCAGGCTTGCCCGCACAAAATGTATGCACATTCTTCACTCTCTTGGGAGCATTCCAGCCAGGCGTCATTTTACCTTCGTTTACAATGCTGAGCAAATTACATTAACTTTCACATCCAACCAGGTACCCATTAAAACCTGGGTGGAGAGTGGCAAATGTAGATTAACATCGATCTCGCCAAAGGACATTAGTGCCTAGCTGGGACTTGAACCCTGTACCTTGTGATGATCTGCATTTGGGTGACTTATCCACTAGACAACAACAACTCTACTTCTGTACGAACTAATTCCCTCTCTTTCCCATTTTTTTTCTTCATTTAGCCGTCAAAACAGTCTTCATCACCTACCAAGAAAACTTCAGGTGTATCAAGATCAAAATTAAGTGTAAGTTTCATCTGAGTATTTTTCTGACGAAAGATCACCTGGTGGGTGTTGCACAAAGACTAAGATCGAAATTAACTCATAGTCTGCCATAAGGCTGCATGCATGCTATTGTTATAGTGCTTTGTACACACGAGCAAGCTACTGCTTCTCTGCTTCTCGTAATAGCAGTAATCGTTCATGCCCATTGGACTGTGCCTAGTGTTTTACACGCTCTATTGATAGTACCATCGCGTTAATCCGATTATCTCGTTATAAACTTGGCACTGGGGGGATTTGTGGCTTGGCACATTGGGGATTAGCCCTGTGGCAGGATAAGAGTTAAGTTAGACTTAATTATGGCAGGCAGTTCATGCCACTGTTTGCTCTCACCATTTACTGGCAATAGTCTCTCAAGGGATGTAAAAATCATGGTCACGCATCTAAAAAATTGCGCTTTTTTTTTTTATAGTTCATTATTGAAGGACAAAATATTACCTAGAGATTATAATTGAGAGACAAATTGTGAGAGCAACCAGTGGCATGAATGTCCTGCCATAGTTAAGTCCAACTTAAAGTTGATCTTAGTCTTTATGAAACACTCCCCACGGTGTACCCAAAATAAAGATGGCCAAATAAAACTTAATGTGATTTCTTGGAAAAAATAGGATTTTTGAAGAGAAAATTGTTACATGTATCTATCCTTACATTCATGTAAAGAGCCAAATATATTGTTTTGATCCCAGGAACTTTGCATGGATTATGTGTTGTATGTATGTGAGCAAGATATCTTATATCTGTTTTCACTCTTTCTACCCACATGTATTAGAAGGTACTTTGTAGGATGCAAAACAATTATTGCCTTTGATTAGCATGTGCCTACCTATGCAATGTGACAAGCTGGCATGCTCCCGGATGTTGAAGAGTAACTGAATCCAATGCCAAGGGTATTACAGTCAAACCTGCTTTAGCGACCACCTGTCTACGAAGACCACATTTTTGGTTTCCCTTGAAAATGGTTTCTCATTGAAACATGTACTAAAGGATCCTGTCTATAAAGAACACCTGTCTACAAAGACCACTTTTTGTGTTTCCCTTGGGCGGTCGCTATAGACAGGTTTGACTCTATTTGTAAAGCGTTAAAACCTTACCATTACGTGATATATAGTAGCCATTGCTCTTATTTGTTTCTCAACACAGCCAACAGAGGGCACACCATCAAGAACTTCCCGAAGCAGTGGGCACTCTGGCCCTTCCACGTCCACGTCAACGTCGAACTCCAGATTGTCGACGACGCCCCGAAGCCGAGCCACCGCACCCAGCAAGTCACCACACAGGACCGTCGGGGGCTCGAGGGCGAAGCCCAACTCACCGAAAGGCGGCGGGGGCACGGCGGGGCGGGGCACCAAAAAGAAAGCCTCCGGGGTGAGCTGAGGACAAGCCTAAGGGGTCGGGGGTAACACGTAAAGTATAAATATTATTAAGAATTTTATATCGATCATGTATTCAATAATGCAAGCTTGTTTGTGTGTGCATAGAACAGAATAATCATTTTCTTTTCTTCTTCTTTTTTTTGGTCAGCTTTTATCTGAACAGCTCTATGCATGTACATGTAATGTTTGATGCTCGGTCTCATGTATCGTTTGATTTTCGTAGAGAGTACATACCTACATGTGCAAACAAAAAAGTGATTTCAAAATGTGTTTTGCAATGCCAATTAGATGTCCGTGTAGTAGAAAAACATATATTGGGAGATATTCTAGCTGCTACACGCAGAGTCTATGTAGACTATGATTATGGTAAAGTTCAAGGTAAAATTAAAACTGTTTAGTGCCTGATTTACTAAGGACGGACAGCAAATAGTTAATCATATAAGTTTAACGAGAGAGCATTGATTAACCACTAAAATAACCACCTTTAGAAAATAGAGTGGTTGGCCGCTATGGCTATCATTATGCTAAGAACCAAATAAATACATTTTAACAAGTATCTTAACCTATTGCCAAAATAATTGTAACTCTTGTAAGGAACTGAACATATTATTTTTGTCATGTAAAACCATTTAAATTAGTTCATGCAGTATTGAATGTAGACATCACATTTTCTTGAAAGTTCACCTTTAGCTCTGGAAATAGTTTTGTTTTTCTACATAAACTTATTGTAGGAACCCTGTTTGTTTTAGGCTCTAATATATATTAATAAATCTCTAGATTATCTTTCAAAATAGTAAAATTAAGTAAAGATTTTTTGTTAATGTATATTTTTGGTTTGTTACACCAAGATTTATTTGCTTCAGATAAAGATTAAGAACAATATTTTTATTTGATTTAGATGAGAGTGTAGAAATATGTGCTTATTTTCATTGATTGTGAAGTGAAGAATATGAAAATGATATGAAGAAAATGTCTAATTTTATACAGTACTTTATTTAAGGTAGTAATAATTTAAGAAAGGGATATCAAAATGAAAAGAAAAATGCAAAAGTTTTCTCTGGTTGTGCGGAGATAAAATGTAGCATATGTATTGATTTTTTCTGCATTCCGTTACTGTTTTCTTACTTTTGTATTTCCAAAATCTATACCTTGACTACATGCTTTGTATCTATGGTGTATCAAATGATCAATATTTACAATATGACTGTATGGAATTATAATTTGCCACTGATGAAACTAAATTGATATTCACTGTTTAAAGTAGAGACTGTCGCATGTATCAAACTTTGGCAAATTTCATGTTTGATTTAGATTCATGAAATATGTTCATGCCTTGAAATAACAAGAAGTGACAGAAAAATGATATTAAAAAAAGGAGGTGCAGGGTTCAAATCCCAGCCCGGCACTAATGTCCATGGGCAAGACATCTACATTTGCCACTCTCCACCCAAGTGTAAATGGGTACCTGATATGCTTGAGCGCTAGTTACTTTGGCAGCTTTGCTACAAGCAGGGTTACAATGTCTATTAAGCATCATGAGCTGATATGAGCGCTATATAAGGGGCCATCATTAAAATATCGCATCATTTTCTGGATTTGCGGTTTTTGTGCCAAGCCTGTTTTGTTGAGTTTGTTTTTATCTAATAACTACAGGGTAACACACTTCATTATAGTCTTCAATGCAAAACCCTTCCACACTTAGATTTGTGCCTTAAGACCATTCGGTCATATTGTTCAGTAAAGGAAATTTATTTTCTTATGAATAGTACTGATTATCTGCTGACAGCCAGAAAGCTGTTAAAGAGGGTGTAGCATGACGAGACTATGTGTCTCGAGGCCAATCTGGTAGAATACGACTACAGACGACGCGACTGCAGTATTCACGTGCGTGCAACATATGCAAAACCGAAGCGTGAGGAGAACTTTGATCTGTTTCGCGAACGCTAGCGCGCGCTGTTTGTTAATCAAGTCCAATCGTTTATGTGCAGTTGTCCAAAAGAAGTCGTAGATGGCGTTAACCAGTATTTGCCATGCCACACCCCCTTTAACTCATAAACAGTTCTGTGGAGTTAACATTCTTCTGCCTCTCAGCAGAATGTATATAAGAATTAAATATGTGCCTCTAAGCTAGTAAAGTATTTTTATAAGCAGAAAGACAATTCATTTTGCTTGAACATGTATTTCATTTCATCAACGTTATTGTATGCAAAGATAATGGCCTTCTTATTTGAAATGTTTTAAAGCCCCTCTGTACTACTTGTAGCTACTTGCTCCCTCTATATAGAAAACAATGCCTAATCGGTGACCGCTGGTCCCCCATCCATGATCCTCTTTTTCTTATGTTAATTGAGAGCTGATTTGATGAGATAGCCACCTTTCAGTGACCATACTGGGTGGTCTAATCCCTCCTGGCCAAACTAGTACAGATGGGCTTTAATACTGTCAGTGGAAAAAATAATTAATTCAGTTGAATGCATTAAAATCATCTGTTGAGAGCCAGAACGTCATTAAATTTTTAGTACATGAGTGGACTCCCTTCTTCTTCTTAAAGGGATCCGGTAACTTTGTCTCAGATTCTGAAATAAAGTTCTGGATTTAGCTCATGATGCAATGATAATTATAAACCTTTAGGTCAGTCAGGAATCCCATGACTTTTACAAGCCGATCGCCTGTCTGATTATCAAGATATTTATGATTGGAATTACAAATTTTGAAAACCGTTCGCCTGACGGTTTTCATAACACTACAGTCTATTGGGGAAAACGAGCATGGTAAAACCGGTCACTCAAAGATTTTTTACTTTTTTGAGGCACTTCTTGATCATTTTGACGCGCAATTTTTTTAGGGCTTCAATATTACACCATTTCACAGACACTGATAACACGTAGGGTCATGTATCTCAGATTTAACATTGTTAAACGATCCCTTTAACAGGCGATGTATGGTCTATCGAAAGAATGAAACATTCCATAATGTCAACTACAATCCATTCATTTTTTCCATAATAACTGACTTGAAAATCTATCTTTATTTTTTCTATCAATTTTTCAGATATTTGATATTGAATATTTCTGGCATTTCTTTATAATTTTGTATTATTTTTTCAGCCGTCCTATTTTGGTGCGATATACAGTCTATTGAAAAAATAACATTCCAACGTGTCAACTACACTCCATCCATTTTCCATTATGACTGACTTGAAAATATTTCTTTCTTTTTTTAAATCAACTTTTCAATTATTTGATGATAAATATTTCTGGCATTACTAAATTATTGTGATTTTATTCATAGCCGTCCTATTTTCTGCCGTCCATCTTTTTGCCATTCCGAGTTTATTCCTATTTTTCCCAATTCGGTATGCTTGTATGTGTATGGTATTTGTATTGATTTGATAACTTTATACACTGTATAATCATATGCTAAATTTGGACCTGTGTAAGTCTCTGTGCAAGTTAAAATCAAGGTTGTTTTCAGAGTATACAACTTTGAGCTGTATTTTGGCAAAGGAAGTTGTGATTTTTATTTTGGGATGGGGGGGGGGGGGCGGTTGAGGATTCGGGCAGGCGAGGAGCTAGTGCTCTGTGGTAAATTGATGAATTAAACATAATTTGATGATGAAATACAATTGTTACAGGGAGTTTTCGCTTCCCTCTCTCTTATTTTCCTTGAACAATTTGTAGACGTACTGGGTGGCTAATACAGCCAGGGGGTGTTTCACAAAGATCCTAAGTTGAACTTATCTCTAAGTTGGACTTAGCAATTATGAAAAGCCATTAGCATCCTTCAAAATATTTTGTAAAAGTTATTTTAAAAGGCATAAAAAGTTGATTCAAATCATTCATATTTTCTATCATCAAGGAGATTTCTTGTTCTTGATGTGGAATTTATGATAAGTCTAAAATACTTAAATTTTTGCTTTTGAATATATTCTATTTCAGGCTACAAATGGCTCTCCATAATATTTAAGTCCAACCTAGAGTTAAGTCTGACTTAGAATCTTTGTGAAACACCCCCCAAAAGCTGGATAAGTGCAATTGCAATTATCTATACATATGCTTAATTGTAGTGCGTAAATGAATTGTAGTCGGACAAGATTGTTTGTGAATATTTATCTGCGAATCTGAGTTTGTATGAGAGCATCATATTATAATCATTTGGGTTATCCCCACCAAATCCACAAAGGTGGTTTGTTAAAAGTCATAGTCTAAACCAGTAGTCTGCTATATATATATAGCCTAGAGGTAAAAAAATATTGGGGCAAATTGAGGCAAGTATTTGCCCACTTGTATACAAACAACAAATTCTTTTTTTTCCCTCATGACTTTTTACTTGATTGTTTCAGTTTAAGCTTATATTTCGCTGTGATATTGCCTTAACGAAATGAAAATTGTGATTTCTCTTCTCCGTGTTCCGTCCAATACTTTGTGTGCCATCGTAAATGTAGATGCTTATGATAGCGCAGTGAGAAGAAAACGTTTTGTACTGAGAGAAAATTGAAGTTAAAACAAGAAGAGAATAATAATCAAAAGTTACTAGTTTGATTTTGTGTGTTCAGCTAACCGTGTGTCTCCTAATGTGGTTAATTGGAGTACATTAGAACATTAGGAGTGGAATAATAATAATAATCATACTAAATTATCTTTGCCATCACTGTAGCTCAAATGGTATGTTTTGGGGGTTAGCTAGAATTTGCATTAATTACAGTATATATATATATATTTGTGTAGGAAAACAATTATTGCATTATTTTATTGTATACAATGAATAACATGAAAATAAAACGAGTGTAATAAAAATTTGAGATAAAAAAACAACAAAATTTGTTTATTTTCTTGTGATTCTAGGTTTATTGGGGTATTGGTGCCCACGACTAATTTTTCAAGATATGTAATGAGAGAGTGTTTTATATCGCTTTTCATGGTACACTGAAGAAATCTACAGTGGTGAAGAATATACAGGGGTACAAGTATTCCTCTCAATAGAATGGAAGAAATACAGACAAAACAGAGGGGAGATGGATTGAGAGACACAGAGAGAGAGAGAGAGAGAGAGAGAGGTGAGGAAGGGAGAGAGAGAAAAAGAGAGGAAGGGAGGTGAAGAGAGGGAGAGAGAGAACGAGAGAGAGAGAGGGGGGGGGGGCATGTGAAACTATTCTTCAAGATACGTTTTCTTCCTATATCCATTAGTTCCGCCTTCCTTTTGATTATTCATGTTTCTCCAAAATATTTTGTTCATTTACTACATCAGCTGATTGCCTAAGCAGGGCTAAAAAAAAAAAAAAATCGCTCAATGAATCCAAAATAAATTGTTCGTATACTAATTCGCTGATTTCTCTTGAGTAGCATCCATTTCCAAATACAGCATAGCTGAGCACTTGGAGTGCATTATGAGCCTCGCATGTCAGATTGTGCGCCTGACACGGCCATCTCATTGTCAAAACCATCTGAAAAGCGATGTACTGAATACACAAATATACATCTTTGAGGAAAATGAATTGAATGTTATCTATGGACATCTAACGCTGGCGTATCCAGCAGTTTGCATTGAGAAAGAAAGGAGGGGGCTTGTGAGCCGTGGGCATAAATTATTATAAGCGACTGTTCCTCGTGGTCTCGCTAGACTAATGTTTGAATGATGTCGAAAAGTTCTTGGAGTTTCAAAGATAACAACAAGTTTACCGATTTACAGATTTACCAACAGACAATGTGCAAGAAAAACAAAACAACACACGAACATAACAAATAGAGTATATAGACAGAAAGTCGAACAGAGATCATCACCCCCCCCCCCTTTTTTTTTCAATGTGCTGAGAAAAACCTACCATAAAATAATATCGATGGGGTAATTCCTACCCCCCCCCCCCCCCTCCTACGTTATGCGCCTCATTGTGCCGAAAAACATAAATACATGCATATCGTATGGCCTGCCGAGACAAAAACTGTATTTAAATTTGTATTTAAAAAATTAATGTTTATGTAGGGAAGGGGGTAGTAGGTCCCTTGCCACCCCTTCACGGGCTATGCACAAGACATAGAGGACATCTAGCCATGCATGGACATTGAGTGAAAGAGCATGGGAACATTCATTTCGATCCTCTGCATGTTTTCAACGGATATTCAAGTCACATTTAGAATAACAAATTAATCACTTGATCTCGTTTTAAACAAAGAATCGAAGCTAGACAGACATTTTGGCGGTATATGAATGCATGGAGTTACTAAAGTATTTTTTATATTTTGTGGACAGCCCAAGTTCGCCATGCCGAAGTTCATGTAACTTTGTTTATTTTGCTCTGTATGGCTCAGCGTAATGGTTTCAACATTTACATGTATTTTTATTCCATGCTTTGAAGATAAAAAAAAGTGCAAGAAGATCTTACTCTTAATCATATAGATCAGTTTTGTACTTTCCATCTCACTCTTTCTCTTTCTCTTTTCCTCTTTTTCTTGTTCTTCCTCTATTCCGCTCCTTGTTCTTGTTCTTCTTGTTCTTCTTCTGCTTCAGTATCTGCTTCTTTTATTTTTTAAATGTATGAATAAAGTTATATTAGGATTTGATGATTAAAGGTATAGACCAGTTCTGGTCATGCGATTGCATTGTGAAAGAAACGTTGTGGAATCGATCAGAAAAGGTTGATCATCTAGCATATAAGTATTGGTGTGTGCTGCAAGGTTCTGGAATCATCAACATGATAAGAAATTTGGCACAGTCTTGGTAAAGTTTGAAACACTGTACACAGGAAGATGTATATGGGACTACCCTATATCTATCCAGGCCGGGTCGATATGATAATTTACCAAATGTATCAATTAGTAGGCGGTTTCCCCGGCAAAGTTTGTATCATCACGCATTAGTCAAAACATATTCTTTCACATGATTGGTAATAATACTCCATTTCATTTTTTGAGAGGGGGCGTTTCGAAAACTGGCCTATACCTTTAAGCAAGCATCCTTTTGCATCCATCATAACAGAACCGCTGTGTTGAGACTCGATAGGGGCGATGATAGAACATTTTTAAACGAGGGGGCGACCTATGGACGGTCAAAATTTTCGAAAATTGCCCAGAAAAATTGGAATAGATTGTGCTACAAGCGGCTGCAAGGGTATAAATTGCCCTTTTACCACACGACCTTTTTTAAAGGTACTTTTCTGGCAAGTGGAACAAACAAGCTATCGTTTAAAACCAAGTATACTTTCTTAAGGATACAACTTGCCGACCACAATAACGGAAATCGAGAGAGGATGAATGGAGATGGAAGTTTCGGACCCCAAACGCCCTTCTTTCTACGCCCCTTACAATGCTGAGAGTTTGGAGCGGGGTGGAGGGGTGCAGATTAACGTCTCATGTCCAAATTAAAAACTTTCAAGCTGTTGAATATAGCGATCGAGCAAATCGGGCGAGACAAAATGTTGACACTTCGTTAATCTTACAATGTTTGTCCTAAGATAACTTACAGAATAGATACCCTCACCCGGCTCCTATATATTATGAGCCCGCCCCCTCCCCCCCCCCCCCCCCACTCAGAGGTCGGAATGACCGCATGCGTGTTGCCAAAATGTCCGGTAAAGGGGTACTTTTCGTGCGACAAAGTCCGGCCCGAGAATTGTTAAAAAAGGGGTGTATTTGACTTTTCACCCGGAGATTTCTTTAAAAAGGGGTGTTTTTCTTTTTTTTCTCTCATCTCTTTGGACTCCTGAGAAATTATTCCGAATTCAGGGGGGTACATTGAGCATTTTTCCTGATTTAGGGGGGGTCTCCAAGGCAGGAAAAGCCCGCGAAAAGCCCGCGAAAGGGGGGTTCGGAAATGTTGGCAGTCCTCAGATAGGGGGTGCTTTCAAAAAGAGCGTACGAGCATAATTATGCGTACCCTAAATAACACTGAGTGGGGGGGGGGGGGGGCGGGATTATGAGATGGCGGTTGCCTGAGTATTGGATATAATTATCAAACTCCCAGTGCTGCAGCCCCTTCCCCCTCCCCCTCCTTCCCCATCCCCCCTCCCCTTTCCCTCCCCTTCGGCCTCGTACGCCTCAGCCGAAGAGTAGTGTTTACTTGAACAGCAAAAGTGCAAGAGGAGGAACATTCCACGATGTACTTTTTAGCTGAGAAGAGGAGACGCAGCTGACTGGGGTAGAGTTATCCCTCGTCCTAATATTTCTGTGGTATTAATGTCGCGTTCTGAGGAATCTGGGAGTAAAATTGGGTCTGATGTAATCCTGCTTTCCGCCTTGACAATCCGATGTTTCCCTAAGGGTGCGTCCATGCGATGTTTTTATCTGGGTACCATCTTAAAAGGCCCACTACACTACTTATAGCTAATTGCGCCCTCTATAATATAGCAAACAATTCCTAATCGGTGACCATTGGTCCCCATGATCCTCTTTTTCTTATGTTAATTGAGAGCCGATTTGATGAGATAACCACTTGTCAGTGACCTTGCAGGGTGGTCTAATCTTTCCTGTAAACTAGTACAGATGGGCTTTAAGAGTTTCGATTTATCCGAATCAATCGCAAGTCCTTTAATCAATCGTAGGTTTGCAGTCTCCAATCTCCTATGTTCTTATGGGCGATTGATATCAGTCGCAAATAAGTTGCGATTAATCGCACCTTTCTATAAGAAGGGGCCCTGGAATCAAAACGATGAGACCGACGCCAGACCGACACCAGACCGAACCAAACCCGAACGGCCACGAATAGGTTTAGAGTCGATGTTTAGACGGTTTGGCGGTGTTTTATCTGAATTCATATCGATGAGACCGACCCCAGTCCGAAGCTAGACCGAAAACAGCCCGAAACAGACCCGAATGACCTCGAATCGGTTTATAGGCGATGTTGGTTTGGCGGTGTTTTATCTGATTTCATATAGATGAAATCGACCCCAGTCCGAAGCCAGACCGACGCCAGACCGACACCAGACCGACCAAACCCGAACGGCCTCGAATCGGTTCGGAGTTGATCTGTAGTCGGTTTGGAACATTGTGAGTAAGGGATGGTACAACCCTTAACCCTAACCCTAACCCTAACTCTAAACCTAGTCCTTACCCTAATCCTAACATCTGTTGACGAAGTAAAGCCCGGAGCATTTGTTGCAGGAGCAAACTAATGACGGATCACGCTCGTATAGATGATTACATGTCGCGTTTCCGAAGGTTCATTTTTCCGAGGGTTCGTCATTCCGAACTTTTGTTTTCCGAAGGTTCGTAATTCCGAAAGTGAAACATTAGTGGAGGTGGTTAATTTACCTAACTGCTAATAAAGCATAAATGCTTGATGATAAGCTACAAGAGGACCGACGGATTTAGGTCTTCTCCGAGGGACCAAACGGCAGACGGCTCGTTATTCCGACAATGAAATAGAACCATGTATATTTTTCGGAATTGCGAGCTTTCAGGATTATGAACCCTATTACATTTTTCAGAATCATGAGCCCTATTCCAATTTCGGAGTTACGACACCCCCCCCCCTCCTCCCTCCCCACCCATGGAATGATGAACCTTCGGAAAACCGAGGAACTCCGAACATGCCGTATAGACGTACTCGGTCACGCCTGTTCGTGAGATGAGGCACTGCTAACAAGATAGATTGGTGCCTCGATGTGAGCTTGTCTGCGCATACCTCTCGTTCGGAGTTGATCCTCCGCGACAAGCGGTTTTATAACACACCCCACAAACGCAAAGATGCTTGGCAAAGTGTAGTAACCAAGTAGAACGAACAATAAGAAAAAGAAAACGTGGTCCCCACGGCCAAAATAAAAAAGCGTTACAATAAAGGAAGAAGGAGGGGGTGGGAAAAGGGCCACAAGATAAACTGTTATATAATTTTTGTTTAAATGAAAGAAGAAAAAAGAAAGCGTTGTAAGATGTTGCCCAGTGAATGAAACTTCTTTAAGTATTTTATCCATGAGGACCTATTATGCATAAACACACCTTTTCTATTTTCTTCAATGTATCTGAATATTTAGCCCACCCCCTCTATAAGAAAAAAAATAAAACTTGAAAAAGGCGTGAAGGCAAGCTGGTTTATCATCCTGAACAAAAAGCTTTGCAAAGTGCAGTAACCATTAGAAAGAAAAGGGATAATGAGAACGTGAGGTATGACGCTACCAATGTGTCTGTAATATCTATGTTTATGTATTTGTTTAAGCCCATTATAGCCATTTTCATTAGCTGTCATGTCTCTGAACAGTTTAGCCCCCCCCCCCCACCCACCACCACGAATGAAGTGTGATTTTAATTTAAAAAAATAAAGACAGACTGCTTTTTATAAAGTAAGCAGACTAAACATGAGAGGGATTGCAGTTTTAAATAATTTCGTTGCCTTACATTTTTAGACACATTTGTATAGCATACTATCTCCTACCCCTTCTCTCTCTCTCTCTCTCTCCCTCTCCCCCCTCTCTCTCTCTCTCTCTCAACATATTTGAACGAATAAACAAATTGTCCCCCCCCCCCGAAAAAAGGGTAAAATGAATTAAACAAAACAAATTCCCTATGTACATAAGTAGAATTGCAGATCTACTATTAGTTTCGTACAATGTTTCTATTCGTCAAAACATTAAGTAGAGCGTCGCCTCTGACGAGTATTGTAGGTAGCATTCAACGCAAACCAGGACAAAATGAATAAAGTCAAATCAAACACGGCGAATTAAGTTTGTATCTGCGTAGAAAATACAATAATTTCTTTTATTTCCTTTCAGCATGTGCACATTGTGTATAATGCTTAAATAAACAAAACATTATATATATATATAACAATTCGCAATCATGATAGAATAACAAAATACAGAGAAGGCGAATAATTTAACTTCCGAAATTTCAGTGGAAAGAATCACTTCACGTAAAGTAACTCATGGCATTTTTTCTTCTTCTCCTGCACTTTTGTTTGTAGTACCGCCCTCTTCGTTCGACAACCAACCATTTTCATACAGCGATTTCAGGTTTCAACTATCTGTTCAAAACGCTTTGCAGTGCGTTTTACTGTCAATTTCTTCATTCTTTGGATTCACCTATGATAAATTATTTTTGATCAAATTATGATCAGGTAATTTTACATCATAATTTTGAAAATAATCGTGAAGAAGTCCTGAAAACACGATTTGCAAAGATTTCAAAACAACCAACCACAGAAAATTTTA
This sequence comes from Strongylocentrotus droebachiensis, assembly GCA_035222895.1. Taxonomy (NCBI): domain Eukaryota; kingdom Metazoa; phylum Echinodermata; class Echinoidea; order Camarodonta; family Strongylocentrotidae; genus Strongylocentrotus; species Strongylocentrotus droebachiensis. Next base: position 89,916 of record JAVYIG010007851.1, read on the forward strand.
GTAGCGTTGTGCGTCCCATATATGCGAACCTTACAATACCGCGGTACATAATCTGAACATATTATTCATAGGCAAACGATTGGGTATTTAATTTATCTTTGAGTTGATATTTTTGAAAGTCTTCGCGATCGTACTCAAAAAATATTTCATGTCAGATTGTCTTTCATGACATATCTTGTTTTCTGGACATACCTTCGAAAATACTTCCAAAAGAAAATCACGCACCATTGTAAGCATATCGGCATAGGGAGAGTCACATCATTCGTGTTCAATTATTACAAAAAAATCAATGCAAGCATTAACCTTAGCCCTTGAAGAATACATTCGTAAATTTTACAGGAAGATTTGTTTAAATGCCAATTTTTTAGTTAATAATTCGACCGTTGGAGATCGACGAGTCTTCGTGCAGTTGAGCGTTAACCATAAACGATTTCACCCATTTACCATAAATAAAATTTGTGAGTGCATTTTGAAAAGAGGTTTAGTGCATTATCAATCATTTGACATGATGCACAAGCGTTTCCATAAGAAGCCATATCCTTGACAGTTTTTCAACGAAATATTAACACTTTTCAGATTTGCATACTTCTCCTCGTTCTCCAGTGTTCGCCAATTGGCGATCCATATACTCCATTGCATTGTACGTTAACTAGTAGTACTAGCGTGTGCCATTTTAATGTGCTTTTAATTTGAATTCAGAAATGCTTTACACCTCAAATAATCAGTAAGATCATTGCCGAAATGGGAATGCATCTATACTACACGTAGCTCTATACAAGAGAGAGAGAGAATATGTTTTTTCTAGGCTCATGTTCTTCTGAACATTCCTTCCATATTGAACAGGTGCAAGAGACGGGCGTGTTCACTCTGCGCACCAAATCGATAAAAGGCACTGCGTAAAGTCATAGGCTTTAGAATGGAATGTGTCAAGTGTGAACTCGTATGCAGTGCACTGTGAACAACACACACTTCCGGTTCAATTTCAATATATAACTATCTACCTCATACATAACATTTCAATACAGACACACGGTGAAATAAATTATCTTTAGGCATATTCATGAAGTAACCGCGTTGAGATGTTTTTACAATATAAATAATTACCAATATCATGCATACTTTTGGACAAAGGTTGAACAGATTGCCAGAGGCTTACCGAACATAGCAACAACTAATGTATACAAAGTGCATTCCCTTCATAGACATGATGTTTTGAATATAGCAGGTGAATGGATAGTTGGTAATTAACCAGGGGGCCGTTCCTTGAAACCGTCATAGGTCTAACTTCTTGGACATATCCCATTGAAACGTGTGTTATAGTATTAACATGCGTATCTATGGGATGTCTATGAACTTAGACTTATGACAATTTCGTGAAACTGCATGGCCCCGGTGGTTCAGGAGATGTGCATGCATAAATTGAAACACATTAGTATACATGTCTATTCATTAAACTAATTGATTCTGCATTTCTTTTTTTCAAGTTAATCTCAATTTATGTCAACAGTATCCTGGCATAACAGAAATAACGTGCCCTAAATATTGGAGAATGCAAACCAAATCTGGCGGGAAATAAATCATGAATAATGAGCAAGAATAATGGAGAAAAAAATTTATCATATCATAGGACACACATAAACCAGTTACCATGATTTTAAATTATGTGCATATTTATGATTTTATGAGTATGTTGTTTCGTTCATTGAAAGTGAATTTCTACAAGTTCTCACCAGTTTGTTTACATTTGAACAGGCAGAACCATCTAATAAAATGTATGATAACAATTCAGAATAACTGTTTGTCAAATGCGTTTCCATCTAGAACTAAAACCGAATTTACTGCACCCATATCGTTCAAGAACATCGTACAATGAGAGAACTCAGAAACCACCGAACGAATGGGATTCGAACTGGTGATCTAATGGTTCAGTGCGGTCGCTCTCGACCACAGGGCACTGCCAATGATGACATCATTATATAACTTCAAAACGTAAAATCCTATTCTCTAATTAGCCCTCATTAGTGCAATTATTTCATCCATGCACAAGGCAAATTAATTGAATAGGACTAAACATGTACGAAATGCCAAATGGAAATGAAAATTACATTAAATTGTGTAATGCTATAAATTGTAATGTTGACACGGCTCCAATTGTACAAACACAATACATAATAGACAGACATAGGAAAACTGTGATCCCCTTAAGCCCCAAATTTGCGGATTTTAATTTGCTTAAAGAAGGATTAAGGTAGCTGTTGCTACTGCTCAGAATCCGACGAATTACTCATCTATACCTGACAAAAATCCAAAAATAGCATTGTTTGGAACAGCAGGAAACTCATTGCAATGTTAAAAACATTGATTTTGCATAATTGGTACCACGGGATGAATTTGTCAGGGGCCCCACAAATTTATATTGTTGAAAAATTGGAAATGCATTTCACTCGTGGATAATGATTGTGGCAGCCGGGTTAAAGCCTCATTATGAATATAATCCCCTTTACATTTAGAGGGATTATCTTAATTTGATTTGAATACAATTCCAAAAATTAAAGCAACGATTATCCACGATTTAAATTTAAAACAAAAATGCAAAATTTGATTGAAAACAATAATACAATAATGAAATCTTCGGAAAATTTGCAAAGCGTGTGACGACAGCATCACTGGAGATTAGACTGTCACAATACTTTGGTAGAGCATACGTCACATCCGTTAACAAAAGTTTGAAATGAAATAATCAAAAAGAAAATGATGATCTGAAAAACCTGCCACGCCTGATTTTGTTAAAGGTAAAAATGTCTTTTCAAGGAATAGGCCTATATACTATTGGGTGTTGGCTACTGATTCCCTTTGCATCTTAAAATGGAATGTGTTTTGGATTTTTTTTTTTTAATCTTTATTTTTGAAAGATTGATTGTGTGGGTAATAAATGTAAATGTGCATTATGACGTTTCGGAACCATAACAGATTAAAGACAATCATGGGAGTCGTAAACGAAATAAACAGATGGCTCCCAGAATGAGCACAAAACAGTCCTGTTTCTGTGTGAAATCGCCCCCTCAAAATATCGCCCCTGCATGATTCAACAGGGGTTTTCCCATGTTCGAAATTCCTGTAACGTAAGAACAAAATGCCAGTAAAAACGCGGCGAATGTCCTTTGATTTACAATTAGGGGAAAGAAATAAATATCGTGTTTTTGTCGCGATATAGTGAAATATGAAGATTACTGAAGGAAAGGGTATAATGTCACAGCTGATGAACCAGAGATGGTAATGATGATTAGCAACAGTGGGCGGTGATATCGTTTGTTGAATATTGGATGGGGGAGGGGGTTGTGGACACAAGAAAAATGCTGACAAGTTGCCCAACAGTCGTGAAAAATTAGAAGGAAAAAAATGATTACAAAGACAATTCAATAGCCATTGTCATCACCATAGGAATGTGCGAACGTCACAATGACGTAATGCCTATTAATTTATAACCAAACAGGATATCTATGGGATGTTGAATGGGGTATTCAAATAGCCCTTAATTTTTCGAAAGTCTTTCCGACCGTGCTGAAAAAAGTGAGAAGAAGGTCCAGGAAACCGATTACTCAATCTTTTTTTCTCAGTTTTGAATCGTTGAATCTGGATTCTGTACCGTCTACCATTAACTGGGTGCTCATTTAATTTTTCTTTTCCGTACACTGCAATGAAAATGTAAACTCATTCATGTTATTCGTCTTGGATAATACAAAGCAGATAAAAATCAACAGCATATTGGTCCCTTTTACTTGTATCACGTGATTGCAGTTCAATACGAAGGTCACTTATATTTATATAAACAGAAAACGCCGAAGGCATTGAAAACCATATTGCAAAATGCGCGGTCACACAATTCTCAACCGAGTTTACGCGGTTCCCAACCGCAGTATTTGATCCGGCGTTGATAATCAAGTGAATAAGCTATTCTGTTTTGTTTTACACCATTGGTGTTAGCGTTCAACGCCATGATACGCGGTTACAACCGGTTCACGTCATACACTCTACCTACATTGTTTACGTCACTTTTCATACCGCACCTGACGTGTAAACCGCAGCAAATTTGATCGTTCATAACCGCGTTTCACGCTCATTCTCCCCCTTCGTGATCTGAAAGATTATCCATTAGCGAATGTTCAAATTTTCGATTCAGCAGACCCATCGGCGTCACGAAGCTTGTCGACCGTTCCCTCGGCCGCGGCGGACAGTTGTCCAAGTCCATCTTGGAAACACTGTTCTTTTTCCGCAGCGAAAACTTCTGCGTCATCGTCGAGGAGCCCGTCCGCTTCCGTATCCGGTACTCGCTCATGAGCTTTTCGAAGGCACCGTAGACCTCGTCGTAGGACTCGCGAACGGAGACTTCTAGGAAGGCGCAGCCGAGGCTCCGGGCGAGCTCCTCGCCCTCGTCGTATTCGACGATGCGGTCGTATTCGAGATCGCGTTTGTTGCCGACGATGAGGATGGCGGGCTCGTGCGATCGTTTCGACGTCGCTCTCGAGCAGAGGAATTTGAGACGCATGACCTCGTCGAAGCTACATCGGTCAGCGATGGAGTACATGATGATGAAGGCATCGGCCCATCGCATCTTCTCTTCCGTTTTGTCTTCCTGTGAGGTGTAGAAGGAGGAGAAGAAGAAGAAGAAGAAGAGGAAGTAGAATAAGAAGAAGAGGAAGTAGAAGAGGAAGTAGAATAAGAAGAAGAGGAAGAAGACGAAGACAAAGAAGAAGAAGAAGAAGAAGAAAAAGAGTAAGAAAGAAAAGAAGAAGTAGAAGAAGACGAATAAAAAGAAGAAGTAGAAGAAGAAGAAGAAGAAGAAGAAGAGAGAGATGGAGAAAGAGAGATTTGAATGTTAATTCTAAGTGACACCTAAGCAATAAAGGGGATGGCATATGACCGAACTTGGAGTCAGGACAACTGCTCCACATGCAATACTACATGAATTCACTAGATCGTGCAGTGCTCGTGACATCTTGACAGTCCATAATCATTAGTTTCATCAGTCATGCATAATCATGAATTTGTTAGGATGAAAATATATTTGAAATTAGAACAATTTGAAAGGGCATTTTTTGCACCCTCGCATTAAAAGAAAAATCGCCATAATGTCATCATACAGTAGCGCAGAAAGAGGCTTACGTGCATGCATGCGCTGAAGAAGAATTTGTAATTTGTAATCATAATTATTATATACTAAATATTACCAAATCCGCACAGGAGGTGATATACAGCCAAAACCTGCTTCAGTGACCACTTGTCTACTACGCCACATTTTTTGTTTCCCTTGCAAATGGTTTCTCATTGAAACATGTACTAAAGGAACATGTCTACACAGACCACTTTTGTGTTTCCCTTTGGCGGTCGCTATAGACAGGTTTGACTGTATAACAAGGTAACATTATCAAGTTGTTGTTGTTATTGTTATTGTTGTTGTTATTAATTACCTGTCCTGCAGTGTCTAGAATTTCAAAATCGACAGGCGCTAACTCCTCTGGGAAGAATCCTCGATGCCTGTAGATCATTTCTGAAATGACGAAAAGGTGGAAAGACCAATGTTAGTTTTGCACATAGCAGAAGGATTAAAGGAAACCAAAACCTTCATACTAAGTTACTTTTATTGTAAAGTTTAAGATATTTGAAAAATATCAGTGAAAATTTGAACAAAATCGGGCAAGGAATAAGGAAGAGTTGGTGGTTGGTTCTTCGTTTAGATGGCGCTCTTCAATCTCAAAGATTATTTGCGCCAGTCAATTTCGTGTATAGCTTTGGCGTGGGCTTCGGAAATCAACCCACGAGCGACTTTCCTTGGTGAAATGAAATTAATAGTGATATGGTTTAAAAAAAAAAAAAAAAAAAAAAAAAAGCTGCAATATTAAAATTGCATAAAATGCACATAAAAGGCGAGATGGGAGTTAGTTGCAATTGTTCATGGAAAAAACCGCAGATACTTCATTTTATATATTATTACAGGATCGACATAAGTTAAGGGGATCCCTGATAGCTTTAAAAGCTATCTAAAACGATTAGTATCGTATATGTAACCCAATAATTCACGAGTAAAATTGGGTTAGACATCAATAATTGTTTCAGATTGGGGTTGTTCAATTTAATCCTTTCTTTTAAGAGACGTCTATCTTTGTCGTATTTTGTACAATAGAAAATAAAATGTTTAATTGTTTCATCTTCTTGACAAACTTCACAAGACCAGTATCGTGTTGGTTAATTTGAAAAAAGGTAATAATTTAAACTACAGTTACCTACTCTTAGTTGTTGTATCAAGCATTCTTCTCTGCGAGATAGGCCTTGTCCTATGTATGGGCTTTGAAACGTCGCTATGCAAAGCATATAAAAATCTACCGTGTTCTGCATTGTCCCATTCTGCTTGCCATAATTTGTTATAATGGATCAAACGAGAGGCTGCCAATTCACTTCTTGTAT